>JAQIWN010003492.1:0-13026 GCA_034699025.1 Entomobrya cf. arborea Gr-Col-00668
GCGAGCATGAAATTTGTTTGATTATGATGCAGTTTAGTCAGGTAGACAGACATCCTATATCGATCAATTATATTTTAGGTGATTAAGTAGATAGAAAGTCGACAGACCCGAAGTTTTTTTACGAAGCCAATTCGAGAAACAACGCAATTCGTTTAGCTTAGTTTTGAATTTCTTTTTCAGAACACATTATCACAATTTTTTAAAAAACTATACAGCTCTTAAAATAGGCGAAATTTAAAGCTCATAAATGTTATGTTATAACAGTGCAACATTAGCCGTAGGTCATTAAATGTGCATATTTGCATTTCTTGAGCTGTGAATACACATGTCAGTTTCCCAGCCATGAAATGACCTTAAATCCTATCAGGTCATCAATGACTGCGCTGCGCAGTCAATGCGCGTTTTCCTTTTTCATTATGTAAAATAGGCTACGGATGCAGAAATAGATTAAAATTCCAAGCGAACTTTGTTGACTCGACATTTTTGTCGCAAGCTGCAGTGCAGACGTTCTTATTAGTATATTTAATTTTAACGAGGTAATCGTTCAAATTATTAGTTGTTATCATACTTTAAAATCATTTTATAGTGCAAAAATGAATCGAGTAGTGTATAAATAATTTTCCCATTTGTTTGCACAAAATCTTCGAATTATTATTAACACTAAACGTACAATTTGATTTATGGCTTTATGACAGTCGACGAGTGAAACAGGTAGAAGATTTCCTCATAAAATAGAATTTGTAACGAACGCACATCAGTTAATGTAGTGTAACAGCCACATTGATGGTGGTCCATCCATACCCAGTTAGTCTTGATGTTACAAAAGAATTAACTGCGATTTAATAGTACATTTATTTTCACAAATTTCAAACCATATAAAAATTCATATACGCAGTTTGTTAGGTCATCTTATAATCTTTTAGCTGAATTATTTGCAATTTTCAAGTCATCCCTTCACCCTTTAAATCAAAATGGTTATGTTAAGGGAGCATTTATTGAAAAATTACTGATTCAAGTTCTCATAAAGAAAAGTTTAACTGATTTTTCGTAGTTTGCCCAATTTCCTTTGTCAACATTTTGACACTTTAACTGTGTCAGCGACAAAACATGACGTAGAATTTTTGAAAAACATGTTTTGAAGTGGTAATGGTGGTACTCACACATATGAAGTTAGTTATTTCACCTTCTCCCAACGTCGATTTAAACACCATGAATGCATGCGAAGAAATTCCATTTTTACGCCTACAAAATATGAAGACATGACATAAGTGGCCAGGGAGCGTGCGTTACATGCGTAGAGCGTTAGAAATCGAATATTAGTAAATGTTACATAACCGGATACATTTATGAGAAAAAGGGGCTTACAACTTATGACATGCAAGTAAAAAGAGGGATTTTTCGTCTGAACTATATTATGAATCGCTTCCCAAATGCTTTTTCATCATGAACTTAATCGCTCACAATTCAACACGGTACACGAAACATACCTACACAGAAAGTGAGACAGATTTATTTGTGATAATTGGGTCTATAAGAGGTGAAAAAATAAGCCAGAATATAGGGATGATCAAGCATGCTAGATAAAGTGGGCGGTACCTTGCATGCTGCTTTGGGGTGGTACTTAATGACCTCCACATGCTGACATAAATTAAATTAGGTAATTAAAGTTAAGTTGAGAGATGGTCTATTTAATTACCCAGTTTTAGTATAAATGGTTTACGAGACGTTTCAGTTACATTCAATGGACATTGTTGAACACTGAATAATAAACTATAAAAATTATAATATTTTTATGTACCATGTAAATAAACTAGTATTAGATTATTTATACGCACACATTACGCTTTGACTGAATTTTTTATAGACGCTTGTTAGAGGAATATTGTGATAACCGATAATTTTGTCTCCTTTTGATGTAGTTTTTGAGATATCATTGAAGTTTTAGAGTTTCGACAAAAGCAAAAATGAATGAGTGAAATTAAATGCGTAATCAATATTTTACTTTCACTTTCCTCAGGAACATTGGGAGAGCCATCTAATAATGCAACGGACTCTGAAGCGGCGGAATCAGAGTCGGATGACGTAGAAGTAGTGTCTCTGGTGAAGAAAGATAAACGACAAGCACAACGAGGTTACACCGACGTACCATTGGATCAAGGCCCATTTGATGAGCTGATAGCTTCATCTCCATCGCCAATAGCTTTTGAAAATGATCTGCCAACATTTGTCGACAGTCTGAGCGACATTGCTGACGCTACGCCACCCGACTACAATACCAACAAGTTTTCGGGATTTGTGCCGCGTTCAAGTTCAAATAATAATGGCAATAATGGAATTCCAAAAAATGGGCCCTCTGAAAGACCACAACAGTACTCATCATCACTACCTCAATTCAGCACACCTGGACCATCTGCAGCGCCTTCCTCTCAACAAACCGTTGTGATTGCCAGTAACAGTCTTGGACAATTATCGAATGTATCCAGACCTCAGAGCTTTTTCAACCAGAATCAGATTTCCCTGGCATTGAATAATGGTGTATCCTTCGGACCAGTTAGTAGCGGGGCAGGTCTCAGTGGTCCAGGGATAACTCCCACTGGACGATTAACAGATAGTCTGGCTTTACCAGACAATACGGCTGCTTCCGCACTAAGTAAGTCTCGGCAGTTGATTGATTAAAAAAACTAATTTGCATAATTGCGCAATTACATAAGTACTTATGATACATATTAATTAGTGCATGCATAACACTCCAAATTCCATTGCGTTGCGAATCAGGCAAGGATATCAACATAACAATGGAATCACTCATTGATTGTTAACTTTGATCCGGAACAAAGGAAAAGGAAACTGATGATGATCTACTGAGTGTGGGGAATGAGATTTATTATCTGTGATTCCAATTTTTTAACATAGTTTCATCTTCATTCACACTTTATGCCATTTTAAATATCGTACTCTTCTTCTGAACGTTACATGAGCATGTGTGACATATGCAGGGATGGGGAGTCAAGTCAAACGTTGCTGAGAACTTTGCACTTGTGCATTTAAAAAAAGAAAGAGAATCGCTTGTTAATGTATGAGAAAACTTGCAAAGGAAACCTCATAATACGGCTATCTGTTGCAATTTTATTGGCTTGCTTGGCCGTAATTCTGTTCTTTAAACAAACGTATGTGATGTTACGAAATACATTATTAATAAGAATAACTGAAACTCAAGCTAGTTCACCTGTGGCATCGTTGACTCATCCCTTTTAAACAATTGCATTGATGATTGTAGGTGTTATATGAAGCGTTATGCACACGTGTGTATATTCATTTTTGAAGAATAGGTATGAAATAAAGCATGTACTCTCGGGATTAAAAGTGATTTTGGAGGTTTAGATTGCATGAAAAATAAAACTATTATTTTAATGTGTGCACTTGTGCTTGTACATTACTCTAATTGTGCTTTCTATTAAAAGGCCCACAAAATACCTTTCCCATAAATATATCCTCGTAAAACAAATCGCCAAACTGGAATCGCTCAGCAGCATATTCTAGTATTAAACGGAAGTTTTTACTTTACTTCAACTCAGTTCCGAAGTCGCTTTGTTTGTTGTGTACTTTTTAATTAGAATTTTCTTTTATATGTATTTTACGTGTGTACGTATAACCGGGAAATTTACACATCTATCACTTGAAGCACTTGGTATCTTTTAATGTAACTGTTTGAACATCATCCATTCATTGCATTTTTCGCGATCTTAAATCTTATTTAAAAATTAAAATATCTAGCAAAACCCTCAATAAAGTAAACTCTTATTCATAAAAATTTTTTTTTTTGTTGGATGCAAGTGACAATATTTAAACATGTCAGCTTTTTTTTTTAAATTAAAATTTATCGATCTTTTTTTTTATATACCTTTGTATGAAGAGGGCGAAAGGGTTCGTTTCTTTCATTAACAGATTTGAACCGGACGGATGAGCGTTCATGTGGATGTGCATAATCAAAGCATGAGCATGATAATTGGGCTAATACGCCAAAAGATATGCAATACATATCCACATTTTTTTGCAGTTAAACTAACATTTTATCAATACAACAATTTTCGAACATATACAAAAAATATATATAGTGTATAAACTCGAAAACAGTATGACAATATGAGGTGATACGATATAAATTATGTATGTCAGCTATAAATATTACACTAATCGTGACATGGCAAAAAAAGGATAGCAGCAATATGTTTAAAGTTGTCTGTTTTTTAACACGAATGCAGCTAATTGTTGATGTATGTATTTGTAAAGTGGAAATGAAAGAGTATTAATGATACTCATATCTGAACCACAATAAACCCCTATCCTCTCTCTGTTTTATTTTTTTGCAAAAACAATCCTATATCGTGTAATTAATTTCTAGTTCCTCTCGAGGATTATGCAACGATGCACTTGGCGGAAGTACCACCGCACAATAATATGCAGCGTATCAGCGTATTTATAATTTCAGAACGGAAGGAAATGTGTGCGTCTTCATTATTCTTTTTTGTTAACGATGATTCTTACACACAAATCGTTTTATGTGTGCTGTGCATTTTGTAGGATTTAAAAATAGGGATGCAATAATGTAATAAAATAATTGTTTCATAAAAGTGCGAACTAAACGGAAGAATAAAAATATAACTTAACCCCTTTTAATTTGCGTGATGCGTGCAATTAAAATAGAATCAGATAATAAAAATATGGCTAGATAGTACAATTTGATAGTATTCATAAATCCATTGATTTTTTAGTGTGATGTCCTGATTATGTCGAGTCGACCAGTTATTTAATTACTGATTAATATGAATTATTTATCTAGATATTGAGCGAAGACAGGCGGAGCTTCCAGGGGCTCCTAATGAGCCTCCTCCATTCAATGGAAAAGCAATTCCAGGGGAAGCTGGTCTCGACTATCCAATTTATGGAGAAATTCCAAGGACGCAATTTTCGTGCAAGGATCAAGCATGGCCCGGATATTATGCGGATACACAAGCAAGATGCCAGGTAAAGTCAAATTAGTAAAATGGGAATCACATTAATACAATATATTATTATGATTAGTTTTGATTTTGATGCAATGATGATTGATTCATAAAAGGAGACAATAGAAAATGCATATATTTCTTCCCGGTAACATATTGCGTATTCCGGCCGCTACAATGATTACTTCTTCCTGTTTTAGCGGTTATTGTGCGATCACATTTATTTTATTACATTAAAATTTAAACTATAGTACATTTAATATGTGTTATTAGTGCAGGTGCATGCTTAAAGATATGTTTGGTGTTGGCACTTGGCACGCACACTTTATTGTTTATTGGCAAAAATCGTACTTTATTGGCAAATGATTAGGTTAGCATCAAGTAAGTTACTTAAGAATCATGTTATATTTAAGTGACAAATTCTTATTAATCGAAATTGAGAAGCTTCATGTTGCCGAAAGATCGTTGGGTGCCAAGCCAAGGTATTCTCTATCGGTTAATAATCGAAGTTAAAGATAAATCTATTGATTCGCTGACAAACGTTAAATCGTTGACAATTATGATTGAAAGCAATAAAGCATCGTTCAACAGCGTAAAGCAATGAGATCAATTTCCAATACTTATTTTTCTACAGATTTCTTAGTACATTTATCACCAGACAATGTATTTAGTATTTAGCAATATATTAGTTTACGTGCAGTAAAATAGCCTCATTACCACAAAAAATGTACATATAGCTGTCATTAGTTATTAGTAGTCAGTTACAAGTAGAGCGTTACTCATGATTTGTCTCTTAAGCTATGATTTATATCTAATGCAAATGAATGCATTTTAATGACTTTTTTAACAATACAATTTGCGTTTATTAATTAGATGCGTTTTTTTCTTAGCTACGACAAAAGCATATTATATGCCAATTTTTGAATTCATTTTGTTTGCATGTTAATTCGCTAAAACGTCATGTAAAAAGGGTTGGTGTATTATACGCTATGCCTATTAGATGCGTAAAAAATGTAAACTGTTCACATCACATTTTTTAACATTTTAAAAATTATTACACATTTAGACTAGTTAGAATTCTGATGAATGATATAATATGCTCATCTCTTGCATCTTACATGACACAGTATTCTCATGACCATGGTTAATACCCATAATTTGACTTGTTTTGAAATAAATCCTTGCATTGCCAGAAGGTAATTTCAATAATCACTTGATTAAAGCTTGTTAACAGCCAGTATACCTTCCACTTTGACTTTATACCAAACTGGGGATGATGGCACGTTAACAATCCACATCGTTTAGCTGCATTTGTTGCGATAATAATGATCCTCCTCTTTACACCAAGACATAGGGAGATATTTTGACAGGCCACTGTAACAGGTCCCACAAAGCTTGTGCAACGTTTTATAATAGCGTTTATCGATAAGTTTCCATTCTACTACGGGATGAATGGCATCATGAACGAGAACTTTTGATTTTTATTGTTAGCAGCTAGTTTATTCAACCACCCACCACCACCCAGCTATTTACGCGTATTATCTTTGTTTTTAGTTTATTACGCTTCTTTTGTAATACTAATTTTAGTATCGAAATGCACAAGAGTTGCATTGCATGATGATTATACTGCACTGCAGTATATTTACTCTTCAGAAATCAATTAATTTTTATTATTATTGGCTATAAACTAAAAAATAAGGTGTCGTAGTGTATTGAACCTAACAAGTACGCTTATATTTTTTACAACTCTTACCTGCACATTTTTAACATTTAAAGTATTTACAAACTTATTATGGTGGTGCGGCAAAATGTTTTTGTGATTTAAAAGCACCAATCATGCATTAAGACGTAAGCTTTTTTATATAATTTTATCACTGCAAATTGAACTAGTCATAAATATGACAATTATGAGAACGCACCAAAACATTCGTTATGTGATTCATAGGGAGGGAGGGTACTTAAATCCGTCTAGGAATAAATAAAAATTCTTCTCGTACGAAAAATATGTGAGTCACTCGAAGTGAATGTATTGTTTCATGCCATGTTAGTAAAGCTGTAAATAATGTTAATGAAAATTTAACATACGAATCGTCCACGCCATGATAGTATCTTACATGCAAAGTCTTAAAGTAGTCTATAGCACAGTACTAAAAAAATACTCATAGTTTTTTTGTGTTGGCAAGTCACATGAAAAATTCCCCTGAAATTAATCGAAAATTTTATTACACGTTTTACTTTAAAAAAGAGAAGTTTAAATGCATGAATGAAGGGACTACACACATGTCGGAGGGGATTTAACTTTTTTTAAGAGAAGGTACTTTGCCTATTATTATACCATTTTTGCACCTATGCGTGCAAGCAGGTGTCTTTCTTATAAAGAATCATCAATATCAAGTCAAAGGTTTAAAACTGAACAAAGTCTTTTTTGAATGCTTTGTTATAATGTAATTCATCATCAAACAATATAACGTAATACTATGACACAATTTCCCACGAGTGCACTACGCTAACTATATACTTTAACAGATTATTATATCAGTTGTGAAATTTTAAAGTATCTTCTTCGGTGTAGCGTACTTAATTCCCTCCCCTTCTACCACCACAAGTCAAGTCAAGTCAGGATACAACTTATTTTATTTATTCAATTCAATTCACCCACGCACTGCTTGAAGCCTGTTAGTACTGCTTATCTGAAAAGGGTCTCACTGATAGATGTGATGTGTGGTGGCTCATGCATTTTTGTGGAGGTTTTTTTAATGGCTAAAAATGATGCGAGGTTGATGACGTTTTTTTCTCAACTAAACTTATTTATTTTTATCCCAACCTGTTATTATTGCTCTACATTTGCCACTTAATTATAGGTGATTACGATGGACGTACGCTTGATGTGAATCGCGAATGCTCAATGCAATTAGATATCAATCAATAATAGCTTGTTTTAGTGGACTTGTCTTTATCTTGAATGCAGTTTTACTACTTATGTCCCTCATCATTTGCCTTAAAAGATAAAGTTATAATTATGATATGATAACAATGTGCATGATGGATTGCTTTTACACTTTGTACTGCACCTAATACTGGCGACGTAAATCTATTCATTTTTCGTTACATTTTTTCTAAATGAAGTTTTGAATAAATTCCAGGTATTCTGGATATGTCAAAAGCATCGAATGGATGGTTTTCTCTGTCCAAATGGAACATTATTTAACCAGCAAGTTTTTGTATGCGACTGGTGGTTCAATGTTGACTGCAGTGCAGCACCAGAATATTATTCAAGGAATCAATTTGTATACGCCGGCCCTGGAATAGGAATTGATGGAAAACCAGTACGTGGGCTATCTTTACCCATTTCAGCTTCTAGCAGGGTTTCCAATGTTCTTCCACCGTTGCCACCACCCATTAGAAATAATGTACTCCTTACTTCACCGTCTGGACAGGGAACTCAAGTACAAAGTAGTAACCAAGTGGCACGCGTTGCACCTGTTACCGCTCGACCTCCTGATTTCCAGAGTAGAGCCGACTCCTTGAATAACTATTTGAAGTCCTCTCAAACAACTGGATCTGGACAAAGCTATCAGAGCCAACTTGTTAGTAGACTTCAAAGCAATCCTAATCGTTTACATGATACTGTGAGTATCGTCAAGACCAATAGCTCACCACCCAACATCCCATCATCCAAGGATAAAGATAAAGACCGAAGATTGCCTTCTGCATCCTCACAGATAACACAATCTCATGTGAGTGGAACGTCAAGACCTACCATTGTTCTTTCCGATTATCAACCGCAACATGTCGAGACCGTGTCCATTGTAACCACACCCAATCCAACTACAAGGTCCACCACGGCAAGACCTCCTCCACCTCCAATCCCCAAGTTTAATATAAGCCCAACACCAAAACCAATCAAGGGACCAAGTCCATCACCATTTGGAAATGTTATTAAGCTGGGTACCACCGTCACCATCAGCTCAACACCCAGACCAGACTACAGCACTAAAGCATCCCTTTTCAAGGGAATTATTTCCTCTACAGTGAAACCCTCCAAATCAGGAATTTTGAAGTTCAGTAATACCAACTTATTAGGAAGCAATTCTCAATCTAGGTCAGTCAGTTTGAATCGTCCATCATCGGCACCCTCTTTCCATTCAAGACCACCATCCACTGAGGATCCAAACAATACCGTTAGACCCGCTGATTACAGTCCCCAGAGAGCCCCTGACCCAACACCCGCATCAACTTTCTCCGGACCTGGATACCTACCTTCCAACAGACCTCATAAATACGACAACGCTGGAAGTAAACACCAACATTACTTCGTATCTTCAACAGGAAGACCACAATCCGCACATGGCATGCGAAGCAACCAATTCTCCAATGTACACGGACAACGAGAAAACATTTACGCTTCCAGCAGAAAAGACACATTCATTGAATTCCCATACAGTCCATCACAGCAAAAGAACAAGCAAAAGCTTGCTGAATTAGCCAGTAGAAAAGACATTTCCAAAGCAGTTGTCACTGCCATTCCACATTTTTACGGTCAAAGAAGCAACGTCTTTTCAGGAACGGACAGCTTGAGCTACATAAGTAACAACAACAAAAGAGTAATTATCGATCACACTAATTATCCTCATTCTCAAAGGCAAGGACCCTTTGGAAAACCAACAGGTCATGGTAAAGTGCAACATCAGAACATTTTCCCACAAGGGCCACAAGGTGGTGGTGGTGGACACTTGTTACAACCACCTCCACAACAAATTCATCAACAACATAGCACACCTCAACCTTACACACCACATCAGCAGCAATATCTAGACAGTACTGGCCCTTCGCCATCCCGACCAACGCCAAGTTTGTTGCCTCCTCTCCATCACCAACAGCATCAGCAACGTCAGCAACATCCTTCACCTCCACCCCAGCAACTGCAAGTGTCTTCTAAGCCGGAGCAAAGGTTTATTGTCACATTTAATCCGTCACCCCAACCTACCCATCAACCCCATCATATTCCATCTTCAACAACTCAATACCACCATGCTCTTCATCCACCTTCACCAACGCCTCAATTCCCCTCACAATCGCAACAGCATCATCAACACTATCAACAACAACATCAGGAATTCGCTCCTGCATTGACAAGAAATGATGCAGTCACTCCAAGAGATGGATTTACTCCATTGAACTCTGGAAGCTTCATTTCCATCCAAACAACAGCCCCACCCTTCTCCCAACAAATTTTAAAACACAACTCCTTGCATCCTCATCAAGACGGTCACAGTGGTGGAGGTGGACGAATAATTTCTTATAGTTCTACAGGGCCACCACCAACTCCCCAACAGGTAATATTTTCAAGTCCACCCACTAACAATAATCTTCTCGGAAACTTTGTGTCATCAACGCCTGCATCAAGAGCATTTGATCATGGTTCGCCATCACAGCAAAGCATAATTTCCTCCACCCAACAACCCCACTTTAATCCATCATCAACACCTCCTCCATATTATGACCATCGTGGACCAACACCAACTCCTTATCCCCAAGTCTCTACTCCATTTTCCACTCCAAATAATTTCATTGCTGCTCCAACACAAAGCCCATTCCTGACAACAAGTCCTGGTCACCGACAAAATCCCTATTTACCCCATAATCATGGAAGGCAAAAGAACAAGCAGCAGCACAGACCACCCCCACCACCACCTCAACAACCAACTGCATCTCCTTCCAATCAACAATCGTTAAGTGCCTCAAATCCCGTCCAGTTCCCACAAGGTGGAATCACTACAACCATTAAGTATCCAGAAGGAACTGGAAAACTCCGCTTGGACTTTAGTGGAGGTGGCGCCAATCGTAAAAATATAGTTGATTTCACATACTCCGCAGCGCCATCATCATCCACCCCTTCAAACTACATTGGAAGCAGTACGACCCCATATCCTCAAAGCGCGGACAGATTTAATCAAGCAGTAAGTAGCTCTACAAATAGACCTAAACAGCAGTCATCATTTCCACCTCCGTCTACCTCTGGACGAGGACCTGGAGGTCGTTACGCAGGGGCAGTTACAAATAAATCTAATCTGAGTAGCAGCGCAATTTATGTAGATACAGCTGCTGAAGCAGAGTCAGTATCTACGCCAGTGACGGTTCCATCACCGTCACCAACACCCTCAGCGTCATCCCTCCCCCCAGTTTCAACATCGAATTATGGACTGAGACTGTCAGCCACCGCCAAAAAGAGAATGACAGGGGCGTGGCAAAGCTACTTTAGTTCGAAAGAATAGAAAATTATCATAATTAGATTAGCCAATTTATTTAATTTTTTAAATCCAGATTTTCAATGGGGTGCATAAAAAACAGATAAATGCAGGGAGGATTATATTGAAAATGAAAAATTTTACACTGTTTTACCCTCTGACTGAGGTTGGTGAATGTGAATGACTAAAATTAACAATGTACCAAGTTGCCCCAGAAAGACAAGTATGATATCAGTTAGGATTAAGGACTATATTTAATAGCTTGTTTGGGGATTTCTATCGGGTAAATTGAAAAGAAAAAAAATAATGGTGAAATGGGAAAAGTGTACTGTATTCTAAATACAAAATAGTCATCTGAATTGAATGAAGGTGTGCAAAGAAAAGTTTTAAAGGGGTCGGTTCGGTTGGTTATCTTTTTTTAGCGATTGTTATAAACATTTTATACATTACACATAAAAAATGTCTTCACGAAAAGAATTTACTGTAAGCATATTAGACTTTGGGACTGATTTTTTTTCTCTTTTTTTACTCATAAATCATACTATACTCATCATATCATCACTCATCATCGGAATTCAGAATCAAAGTGTGAATCTGAAAGATTTTATGACCATGTAATAAACGAAAGATTATTTCACGAGTTTTTTCTTCGACTTCAAACTAAGTAGTCGCTAATTACTAATTACCTTTTGTAAATTATTTTTCTAGTTCATATAATTTCGGTGTCTATGTCTGTTTGTTCTCAGCTATAACTTTTATGATGATTCATTGTTTATTTTATGAGTGTATTCTTGATGACAAAAGTGTTGTGTAATCGATTTTATGTTGGATTGGAGGAGCTACTATGTTTTACACGGTTTATAAGAAGTAATATGCAACGCGTATGTATATATTATAATTATGATGATTGATATGTGTAGCAGATTGAATTGAAACCTCACACGGTCTTTCTACCTAAAAAATTAAACTAACAACTTACATGTCTCTATATTAGCTTTACATTGTAAAATGATGAATACGTTGAATGTATGACGTTGTTTTTTTGGACACAAATTTTTTATATGCTACATAAATGCAATTAAATCATAGTTTTTAGTTTAAGAAAGATGTAATTAATGTTTTCTTGTAGATAGAAATAGAATCAAAAGTTGCCGTACACACACGGGAGGACGGAGGACCAAAAAAAGTACTACTTGTCATGTCATGTCACTACGAGAGAGTGCTCATTAAAAAATTAGTTAAAAATTTGCTGGCTGGTAATTACGGTTGATTGAATAAAGCGGTTGTCGAGTACTTGAACTTTGTTTGATTTACCTGTATACAGCCTTCAAAATAAAGATATCAATTTTTGTATTAATTACTACTTCAAAAATATCATCAAGAAAGTGTTACTCTCAAAACTAACATAATATTTTACCAAAAATGTAAACAAGAATATTAATGAAAAACAATAAAATTGCAAAAATAAATATACTATGATTTGTACCAAAAAAAATATTCATTTCTTTTCAGGCCGCACTACTTGTAGCTTCGGTTTTCATTGAATTTCACTGCATTTTACACTGTTGGTAAAATCTTATTTGCATTTGCACTCATTTCAAAAATCTGCTATGAATTTAAAATGACTGTGTAAAATTAAAGTGTGATTTTTTTGCCACCAGTCTTTCGTTAAGTTCATTACTTTAAAGACTCGCTGCGCTGACCCAACACTAAACAGTCATCAATTTATCCATCTCTCACTTTTTTACGCTACACAATTTACAGGAAACTGTCAA
>JAQIWN010003493.1:0-13025 GCA_034699025.1 Entomobrya cf. arborea Gr-Col-00668
TTTGTAGAGAACACCAAATACAAAAAGTGTAGGTATTCTTGAACTAATGTAAAATGACCTGAATACAAATAAAACTAAATAATACTAAAATAAAAAATAATCCCATTTATGATAGATGAGTGACTGCATGTTATATTTTTGTTCAAATTCTCTGTACAGATTGGGATGCAAACCTATAATAAAATAACATTAAAATCTAAATCTTTTAAGTGTATTGTATTCACCTTTTGTTATTTAATGAAATCCAAAACTTGTCATTTGACACCATACAACACAATTGGTTGTCTGCTAGCAAAATGAACATCTGCGGCTTAAAAAGGATTTTCTGTTCTTGCCATTCATGACGTTAAATGATACACAGTTTACTTCACATGTGAAAAGTGTTTGCCAATTTATACAACGCAACGCACAAAGAAAAATACATGTATGATTTAGCGATTTCATTTATATAGCGAATTTTTCTTTGACATGTTCATATAGCAGACGACCCACCTCCATCTATATTGGGTCATGAGGATGAATCTCTGGAAGAACATTTAGGGCTCCGTAGTTCGGAAGGCGATGCTCCTGTAAATTCTGCACAGAGCTCATCATCAGGGCCAGTCCTTGGCGTTAGCCCTGGACCAACATACTCAGATTCAAAATTTGCTGAAATACTTGGATTCGGTTTCTTCCGTGAAGCTGCCTCTCCAGTGAATATGGGTTCGTTAGAAATTGACGCCGATGCGGAACGAGCTCAGGAGGAGCAGAGGCCATCTCGACCAAGTACAACGGCTCCGCTGGAACCTAGTTTTTATCAAATTGGAATGCGGATGGCTGACACACAAGTAATTTTCTACATGAAACATGAAAATGTTAATTACCAGTCTGAATGTTAATCCCTTTTCAAACTGTTAATTTGGACGATTGTCAGTGGGCGATGAACTATCAAGAAGCAGCTATATATTTGGAGGAAGGAGCAAATAATGATCAATTCTCAACGCATCCGAAACGCAGAGAATCATTACCAGCTTACATATTAGCTCACACATCTTGGTTTTATGTTTTGGATTTGTTGGCGTCATTACTCTTATTATTTCTTGCTCTTGCGGAGGAGCCCGCAGTCGAAGCATTTGAAGTAAATTTGCAAAAGCCTACTTTTTTTACAGTCCAATCAAAGGTAAAGGAAGATGAATAATCTTTTAGTTGATTTGATTACAGATGCCTATAGGAATACATGCATCTTTGGAATTAAGTGCGTTGGCAATTATAACGATAGGTCTGATTTTAAAATTGCGGTGGCTTGGGGCAAAAACAATTTGCACACACCATCGAACACTTTTAAAAGCTGTCACGCTGGCTGTTATGATGGTGGAAGCAATGACAGTTTTATACAGACAAACTTCTCATTTTCGTGTGACAAGAGCTTTGAGACCTATATTTTTAATGGATAATCGTTATTGTCGGGGAGTAAGACGGTTTACTAGACAGGTAGGGACACTTTAACAATTATAAAAAAGATTATTTTTTATCAAAATGTCATTCGTTAGTAATTTCGACTATTATTCATCTTGTCAGGTTTTACAATCACTACCTCCAATTTTGGACATGCTGCTTTTACTATTCTTTTTTATCCTCATCTTTACTTTACTCGGCCACTTTCTCTTCAAAAATGATGAAGCGGACCCTTTCTTTAGCACAATCGGAATGTCATTTGTCAACTTATTTGTATTATTGACAACTGCCAAGTAAGCATTTTTTTAAAAGTATCAATTTGCCCCAAGATTAAATCTAATGATCTAATTTGATCTGCTTTGCTGCTTGACAGTTATCCTGATGTTATGATGCCGCAATATTATCGAAGTCGTTGGGCAGCTCTGTTCTTCATTGCGTACCTTGTTACCGTACTTTATCTCTTTATGAATTTGGTAATTATATAAAATTGCATGTCTAAACGAGGTCTCATTTTCACGAATGGCACTTATCTGAGATTTTCTCTTTACAGTTACTTGCCGTAGTATATGACGTTTTTACCAGTTTGGAAAAGGAGAAATTTAGAAAGCTAGTAATTCATAAGAGAAAGGCGTGCCATTTTGCATTTAATCTTTTAATATCAAAGTCGAACACTAGCGGAATCATTTTCAGACATTTTTATGGAATGATGACACAGTACAAACCGAACAAAAGTAAGCATGATTGATTACTTATAACATATTTCGTTTTTATTGTGGCACTTTAATTTATTAAACTGTGTAAAATGACTTACTTAACTTATTGTAGGTCTTCGCGATATTTACTTAACTTTCAAAGCATTGGACAGATCGGGCGATGGAATTCTGTCTCGCGAGGAATTTTGTCGATTTTATGAGATGGCAGACCTGGAATGGAAACCTGTCATTCACTCCACCGGATTCCAGCCTCAATGGACTTACTTCAGACAAGCTGGAGTTCATGCTCAGCGTTTTCTTAATTCGCCCTATGCAAAGCATATATTTAGTAAGTTATTTTAACCTTCATGATTTTTCACTTGATGTTGCCCCTTTATGACATCCTTTCTTGTACTTATAATTTACAGATGGAATAATTATTATGAACACTGTGGCAATGGCGGCTCGTTGGATTGAAGGCGCTGGGCCCCATGCCAGTTGGGATTCCTACGTGTTCGCAATATGTAAGCAGAATTCGGTGAAATTTAGCTACTAAAATTATTGGATACTTTTTAATCGTTAATTTATTGGTTTTTGCAGGGTTTTTACTAGAAATGGGTCTTAAACTTTGTACATGGGGATATGAAAGGGTATTTTCATCCGGATGGCATTCTTTTGACCTTTTAGCATCAGTGGCCTTCTTTTTTACACTTTTATTGGTTCAATTTATTCCCTCGTGGGATGAAATTCTTACCTTCATCCGTCCATTACGACTGATCAGATTATTCAAACTGAAGAAACGGTATAGGGACGTGTTTGGAACTGTTTTCATTTTAATTCCTCCCATGTCATCTGCAGCAATGGTTATCCTAATTTTATACTACTTCTTCGCAATCATTGGAATGGAGCTGTTTTCAGACTACTCTCTTGTGAATTGTTGCAATGGAACATTTCTGCAACCATATTTTGTAGACGGTGGGCCAAATTCCGTTCTTCATTACTACCTCAATACCTACTCGGTATGCTCCATAAATTACTGCATGCATTTATTCTGAATTTTATTGATTAACTACGATTGCTAGAGGAAAACTTTTTCTTTATTGTTTGAAGAATATTTTGGCGAGCTTTGTCACGCTGTTTGAACTCACGGTGGTAAATAATTGGTACGTTATCATGGAGGGACACGCATACGTCACCAGTGATTTCAGTAGAGTTTACTTCATGACCTTCTACCTCGTGATGATGGTGCTGCTTACCATCATAGTTGCTTTCATACTTGACACATTTTTGTTTCGAATCCAGTACAAAAGGGCCATGGATAAAAGCAGCGAAGAGAAAATGCTAAGAACTGAAATATTCTTGACAGGAGAAGAAATTGATTTCTGTTATAGGCAGTACTGCCAGGATCCCAGAAAACGAACCCAACTCTTACAAGATTATGGGGAAGACTTGGCAGTGAAAGGCTACATAACTTATCTTGGCTACAGACGGAGGACAAAGGAGATCCTGTTTAAACGAATGTTTCGCAACGAAATACCTGACTGGCTAAGAGAAACAGAGCCAATAGCTGGGATATAAAAATCCAAATATGTTTTGTATTTAGCTTTAAGACATAAAAAGTACCAAATTTTTTACACAAAGACTTTGTATAATGATTCAATATGTGTATTAGAAAGAAAATGCAAGTAATCGTTTTTTATAGACCAACTATTATGTGTATGCATCGCGATAAATTAGAATAAAAATGTTGTTGATGTTAAATAAATGAATACAAAAGAACAAAATACGCCAGTTGGCAGATGTTTATATATTTTTTAGCTATAAAGACTTTATTTCCAGTTACTATTTGGTAGACAATTCACACAGTAGCTTTCTCTTGCATTGTGCTCTACATACATAATATTGTGATGCAGAAGTGGTAAGATACTTCCAAAAAAAATTATCTAAGTTTAAGTAATCAAAAACATGACAGAAGTACCATAGAATATGTATTTATATACGTTTCGTTCGTAACTGCTTAACTCTAAAATATGTTTACATCTCTCTTTTTTTGTGTTTATTTTTTAGGTAGTTTACTCTTTTTTCTTTTGATTTTTTTTGCTTTAAATATTTGTATGAAAGTTTTAGTTCATTGTTAACAATTGATTCTAAACTCTACTAACGTATATAAAGTTATAATTCTCTATTTTAACAATATATAATCTTGGCTTTCCTATATAGTTTGTACTTAAAATTACAATTTTCTTAAAAATGGCTTTTATGTGAAAACGACCTTTATTTTTGCAGCATTCTCTGCTAATTAATTGTAGTGCCATCTAGAAGTTTAGTTGTAAGTCACCCATTCTTAATTTTATACCAGGATCGCACTACATCCCATCCTATTGCCCCAATACCAACTTCTACTGACCAATTATACTTTATTTGTTAATTCATCAATCATTAATGTATCCAACTTACTTCGTAGCACAATTTTTTATTCTACTTCCCCTTAATACTCCCCACTCACAATAATTGGTATGTATCCTTTATCAAACAAATTTAATAGGCACAAATTTGTAAAATTGACATCTTACCCATGTGTCGGCAGTGAAACATGATTTTATAATTTAAATTGTTAGTATTATGCATAAATTATAAATCTTTAACTGGATAGGTATATTAATCCCCGAGAACTGTTGTAAATATTAAAACAAACAATACATTAAAGGTGTGTACAGGTAAGGTAGGTATAATAGGTATATAATATGCAGGAAGGTAACTACAAGTCATTTTAAATACACCTGGGCTTTGATACTATTATTTTTCTTATTTCACAAAAAACATGCTTTAAAACATTTTATACTAGAAAAGATTATTCTTTTCTTTTGTTATTTAAAATTGTAAAAGTTACAATGAATAAACATCTAGATTCTCTGCTTCTTTACCAGAATTACAGATACATATATTACAACCCCACGTTATAGGATTTGTACATTTACGTTACTCTAACATGAAAGTTTTTACCAATTCGGAGAGAAGATAATTCATTTTTGTTACTTGAGCAGGTGATTAAATAGAAAGACAGGATTATCCTTGCCGAAAATTAATTTGATTAAGAATTATGAATTAACAAGGGATTAATTGTATGTATTTTTAGGTATTCGATTTAAAACAAAATTTTGGACTTATATTCAAAGATTACCGTAAAAATAAAACACAACCTTTTAGTAGGAAATAGGAGAAGCTTGTTAGAATGTTTAAATTAGTCATAAAACAACAATATAATGAAGACGTTATGTATTCAAGGCTAGATTTAGTATTTCCTGTTAATAGGAAGCTTGGGTGATGGCTATTTATATTGGAGGAACGGATTCATGAGTGAGTTGAGGGACTAAGCTGAAGCAAAATGTATTGGTAAATTCACAACATTTGGGATGGAGAAAATACGCCGCTGCCAGGAAAATACCCATGAGCGCCATATTGAACATTACCATTCGACGAACGACTGTCCACTTTCGACTGGTTCTTCGAGGGGGTGGTGTCAGCAACTTTGATTTAGGACTCTTATGCCCGCTGCTGTAATTAAAATTGAGCAAATATTTCGTTAGTGGCCACAACTCATAATGCAGAACATGTAAAACAAAATAAAACGTATATTACAAGCTTACCTTCGTCTAGAGTAAATGAAAGGTTTCTTTCTTGGGTAAAGACTCTTAAGATCAATAATTTCCGCTTTATCATCCGAACTTTTCAGACTGGTAAGACCTTTCTCGGCTTCTTCGACACTCTGAATTTAAGAGAAAATACTCACGATATAACTTTAACCATCTTGTATTTTATCAGATAATATCTTGAAGTATTTAAATAACAGCATATCAAACCTGATCAAGAAGGTCGAAAACAGGTGAACCGGGTGGAAGGAAAGCTTTTACTTTCTTTGCACGTTCCTTGAGAGCCACAAGTTTCTTGTGTCTCTCCTGAAACTCCATATCGGAATCGGAGATACTTGAATCGTGTGAAAAGTCTGTACCATGTCCAGAGTCGGTTGAAGCAGAACTGCTGAATTCTTTCCTTAATTTCGATCTCAAATGACTCACACTTACAGACTTCTCGAATTCCATCTTTTCTTTCTCGAATTGCTCCCAAGCATCTTGTAGATAGCGCATTTTGTCCAGCAAGAATGTTCCACTGTTTTTCAAATTGAAAATTATAATATTTATTAAAAAACTAAATCAGAGTGTTTGAAATAGTGAAATAAATGCAAAAAAAAAATTGTGCAAATTAAGTACTCACAGTTGTAAATTATCTTCATAAAGAACATAAAGTTCGTTCAGTTGATGCTTGATAATTCCGACTGTATCTTGGTCATCCAGGAAAACTTGGGTCTTTAATGAAGCATCATTCAAATGTTGCAACTGCAACTTTCTAGATGGAAGCTCACTAAGCACATCCTACAATGCCAAAAAAAATTATAGATTAGATTAGATTACAACAGGGAAAAATGACAAATATTATTTCCCCTCCGAAAGAAAATCAATGAGTTACTTACCTCAATACTACGAATTTTTTCCTTTAGTGATTCCATGTCCTTGATGTCAAGTTGCTTGCATGTAGAGAACAAAGATTTAACGTTAGAGAAATCCATTTTCAAATCGCCCATTTCCTCTTGTATATGATGAATGTTGGCAGCTTGTCTAATCTTTTCTCTCAAAATGTGCCACTTCTCAAGGACAACTATATTTACAAATCATAAAATTGTTAGTACATACCCCCCATAATAATGACTGTTCAACTTGCATATGAATAAGAGTTCTTACCTTCAATACTTTTCACGTCGATTTCAAAGGGAAGGTTTTCGGTTTCAGTAACATTCGAAATAATCAGCTTCAGCGAACCGATATTTTCATCACACGTAGCCTCCATCTCGGCCTAGATTTTAAAAAGAAAATTTAGTTTATGTTCCCGATAATAAACCTACTCAACAGTTATAATTTTTCAAAAATACTTACATATTTGGTTGGGGTTTCACTGCTGCTTTCTACTTTCTCTAGAAGTCCTCTAAACACTGCATCAATAAAGCGTAACTGGGAACTGGATTGACGCAACAAATAGTTTAATTCCTCACGATCAGAGTCGGAATCGGCCATTTCGTCTCGGTTTGCATGCTGCAAGAAAAAAAAACATTTTTTTAATAAGAAAAAAACAAACAAATAAAATCAATCTATACCAGTATATTATTGAATGCATACCACCAAAGGTCTCCTTTTCCTGGATTCTGCAGGTTCAAATCCACTTAACATAGACGAACTTTCAGAATCTGCGCGTTCCAAATACTGTCCGTAATCTTCTCCAAAGGCTAACAATTTTAATGTACCATCAGGATCGTATGGCTCTTCACTGTATGGTTCACTTAAATACTTTTCCTAAATTAAAAACAAGAAATCTTAATACTTATCCAATATTGATTTAATTTTAGGAAAAATACTTTCTGTACTTCCAGAATAATGTTGATCAATTGAAATATTGAATTTCAAAATAAAATGATTTTGTTGCTACCTGATAACTATCCCAATCTGCTTGGTCATTTAGGCCGTTCAGGTCTTCCGTATTCATCGAAGATCCATTGTCACTATTGCCTGGTAAAAAGGGTTGATGAGACAATGGACCTGAAATAAGGAAGTTTGGTTTAGGAGAAGATGGGTTAATGGGACTCTGGTCAGTACCGTCGGAAGGTTGACTTCGTCCTACACTAACTGGACCAGTTGCTGATTCTAAACAATAACATTTGAACAAACAACAAATTAATATTTAATGAAGGTTTTTACAACATTGCATTTAAAATGGTTTTTATTACGTAAAACTAAAATAGTACCTGTGAATGACAATGATCGAGCAAAGCTACCTCTTGGACTTTTATCCTCGACAGGAACAGCCTCTACTTCACTTTGTTGTACTTTCTTCTTTCCCTTTTGCGATCGTCGCTTGTACCTTGAAGCTTTCTTTTTCGCATGGGAAGGTGAGTCCACATTCACGTTACCACCTGGAGAGCACGCGCAATCTCCAGAAGAACCAGACCTGCTTCCTTCACTACTTGAACCTTGATTCCCCAAAAGATTAATGGCTGAATCTGACACAAAACAACTTGGTGATGTTCTAAGCCAGGCACCTTTTGGAGAACCAACTGTTGGTCCACTAGCTGTAATATTCAAAGCAGCTTCCAGCGTATCGGTAAAACTTTTTGGTCTTTGTTTTCCAAAAGATAAACGCTTTTTGGATCTTAAAGGAACTGTTCCTGATGTTGAAGGACCAGTTCCGGAGAAAGGTGTAAGTGTGTGATTCCCTGCGTCGGAGCCTGATACAGCAGGAGATCTTTGTAATTTGGTGGAGTTGGGTGATGATAATGATGTCACGACGGTGTTACTTGCACCATTATTTATTGTCCCTGAGCCAAAAATATTTGTGGTGGATGAACACGAGGAAAGATTTTTCATACTTGTTTCTAAAAGAGCCGCATGGGTTTGGTGTAAGAATGTTGACGTTGACACGGTAGTTGGATCATCGGAGGAAATAGGATGGTCAGAACCAGATGTGGAGGAATATTCACTGTCGCTTGCGGATTCGGCACTTGCATCACAACTCGATGTGCTCTGAAACATAACATGACAATAAGGATTTTTCATGAATATTATTCGATTTATATGACAGGTACATTTTAAAGGGAAAGTTGTTCGACTCAAAAATGCTTTATAACGATAATTAATTAAATAACTATTGCGGTTTGATCGTTCCTTCAATTATTTTAAATGGTCATTATTTAAACCTCCGTCAGCAATTTTTTTCTATTGTGTTTCCGTGTCGGAGATATTGTTTGAAACTACAATGCTTTCAAAATATCTGTGCATGCATAAAAATGCACCTCAATCGTTTCACTCCACAAAAATAGTATGAATCATCATTCAGCTAAACAAAGAATTAATCGACGAGTGAGTGAGCTATGATTTTTTATTATGCATCATTCTTTCATCTTTCTTTATTTAGTCTAATTGTACAACATATTTTACTCATGATGCTCGTTTTATTCTGTGCATTTTTTTTTATAAAAAAAACTTTACATCCTGCCAAGAATGAAGAACCAAGAACTTTTCTTTTTAGAGGGATGATCAAATGAATCATGATGATGACACACAATTTTCCACTTCGTTTGTCTTGTACGGTTGTAAGAACCAATTTCATTTATCTTCTCTTGGAGTGTTATAATTTAATTTTTCCATTTTATATTTTGCATTTAGTTTTTAAACTAAAAATACATATATACACTCACATTCATAGTCTATCTAAATCTAACTATCATATAATCTTCTACACACTCCCCTGTCAGCTTTTATATCTCATCAAATCTTGAGATTAAACACTACAAGGAAGTCAACAGATTAATCCAGTACAAAACCACATATTATGTTTCATTTCCGTCATAATATTTGCGCTACTAGTAATAACATATTCTCTTGGCATCACTGCATCATAATATCGTTAGGGCTAGAGACATATAGCTCGGTTTGGTTTTGTCAAATTGTTTTTTACTGTCAAATCTCAGAGTGTTGACGTTGGTGGTTCCTTCACAAAGCTACAAAGAAATCACACATAATCCATTACGCAATTCCACATTTTTGCTAGCTTATCTGATCATTGTCAACGTCAAAGTTGATGGGAGATTCATATAAAATGTGGTAATGTTAGTTTATGCGAAAATAAGCTACTGTGCGTAGGAAATGCGTAAATAACCGACAGACCATTGTGACATTGTGGTTTTTTTCTGAAAAGGAAATACGATACCACAAATTACACTTTAATGGTGTATCGTTATGCAATGGGAAAGTTTAGGAAAACTTTTATGAAATTGATATTTGAATTTAGGAAAAATATTCTATTTTTTCTTTGCCTACATACCAAAAAAGAATGTGTACTGCGTATATACTAAAAACTAATGGTAATGATAAGCCAAATGTAAGTACCACATGGCATGTTTAAGAAAATACGTTGGTTTATTTCTTGGCGTGATGTGTAACTTGTGTTTGGCAACTTCATTAAGTGTATTCTTGTACATGTACCTTTGACTTCAAACTTCACAACACAAAAAATCACGTCACAAAAAAAGTTCCACGTTTTGTGTGATGAGCTAAGATAATATGTCAAAGTTAAGGAGGTCAACGTGTTAAAATAAATTCATACCAGTCTTCAATGTGATGAAGTTTTTGGAGACCGGAGGGCTGATGACTATTTTAGTATCGTAATTATATTATAGTCAACTAAAATATCAGTGACTTCACCACATAAACACTTCCGGAACTGGTAAAGTCAAAGTAAACAGAAATTGATCTAAATTCTAAATCATGTTATCAATTATGTTGTTAAGTTTAAAAACACAAATTGAAAACCTTTTTTTCTTCAAAAATTCTAGTATTAAAACATGCTAATATGTACTGCGTAATTTAACTGCATAAGAGCAGAGAGTGAGCAAATGAGTACGTGATTAAAACCACCTACATGCATGGCAAATTATACTAACTCAAACCAACAAGGTAGTTGAGATACTAGAAAATACTATTTGAATTGTTCCATTTAAATTCTAAGAATAAAATAGCTATATAGATTGTTAAAATGCATTACAAAGTCATATAGTTTTCAATTGATGACCTCAACATAAGTCATTGTAAATCATTAGTGAAGATTTATGAATAAAAGTCTTTTGGCTTGGAATCGTTTTGAAAATCTATTTTCATAAAAATAAATATTTTAATATTTTGCGCATCATAACACCATTATGATGAGTAAAGCTACATATCGCAACTTAAGAATGTCATACAAACTATGTTATTGGTAACGATTTGCACACACAACGAGACGAGCCATTAATTTAGCACAAAAACAAATTGCACATTGATGTGGTTGACGATGACGCTAATATTCAAGTAATTATTCCAATGGCAATACAACACAGCTTCATACATGAATACTGTCTGTGTGAAATATTTGTTCTGTAGAAATAGCGAAAGCCAAATCTGGCTGTTGGCATATTTCATGAATGTATTTCTTTGATACCGCCTATACACTAAAAATATTATACTGGAAACAAAGCCACAAAATGAAAGGTCACCATGTGCCTTGTAAAATTATCCAATACGTTGCACTAATCGTTTTTCTTCCTATATCTACATTCGAACTCGCTTTTAGGTATGGGACATGGGAATGATTAAAAGTTAAAATATTTGATTGTCGGCTTACCTTTTGATTCACAACGATTTCTGAATTATGTGCACGAATCCACTGACGAACACGAGCACTCTTTTTGCTTGTTTTGGTGACAACCGTATTTGAAGGCGAAGCTACACTGTTACTACTTCCATTATTGCCATTGTTGGCGATTGGAGACGAAATACCACTTTCAACAACTCCATTATCATTAAAATTACTCACATTACTGCAAGCTTCAATGGATGGACCATTAAGCGATGATGCCATTTTGTTGGTAATATTTCCAATAGTGCAACAGTTCACTTGTACGACTGAGCCCCCGTTGGAAGCTACACCTACACCTCCGTTGGTAGCAGCACTACTCCAAGAGGACAATGACGATAAAGTTGTGGATGTTTTTGGGGATTTCACAAATTTATGAGCGGATGTAGATGACGAGGAAACACCGCTACTTACGCTGCATTTTCTAACTGAGAGCGAATGAAAAGATGTGGATGAT
The DNA here is from genome assembly GCA_034699025.1 of Entomobrya cf. arborea Gr-Col-00668. Taxonomy (NCBI): domain Eukaryota; kingdom Metazoa; phylum Arthropoda; class Collembola; order Entomobryomorpha; family Entomobryidae; genus Entomobrya; species Entomobrya cf. arborea Gr-Col-00668. The sequence goes on from JAQIWN010003493.1 coordinate 11,857, forward strand.
GCAGAGGGGGGTGATGAGTGCAACAACTCCTGTCTCCCATCATCATGTTCACTGCCGTTAACTCTGCCTTTTGCAGTTTCCCCACTGCTACCAATACCACAAAAACGACTTTCATTGCTTTTGAGTGATGTTTGTGCAATCATCGTCATCATCATTGCATCTTTTTGTTGATAAAGATGGTTATGATGGTGTTTGTGGTGATGATGGTAATGGTGATGTTGATCTGCGCAATGCTTTTGCGGTAACATCAATGTTACATCATCCTCTTCCTCTGATGATCCAACTTCAACTGGCAAATCAACACAGTCGACTACAACACCCCTCGACCTTGTCGTTTGTTGCACTAACAATTCTGCTTTTTGAACGAGTTCCTCAATCTCATCTAAACTGACTGTCTGCTTATTACTGTTAATATTAACTGTAGAGGCATTGGCCGCCGACATCATGATACTACTCATGTTCTTATTAAGACTATAATTTTGTTCCCGTTGATCCACGGTGGTGGGAGATGACGAACTGTCTGTTGTACCACAACTACTTGCATGATGATGATTACCAGAGCAAGTGCTTTCTTCTAAATTCATTATTGAGTAATGATCTTGTTCACTTTGTTTCAACTGGGGATGATTTAAAGCGTCGTGTTGTTCCTCTTGCATTCCCTCCACTTTGGTAGCTCCTCCGACAATTTCTTCCTCTAGATCTTCGTCGAGGTCCAAATCAAAACTGCCAAAGCTGATCTCGTCGTAACTCTTTAGAGATGTAATGTCGTCCTCAAATTCTTGGTCAAAGTCCAAAAATAAGCGTGACTTTTGGCAGGCGTGGTGTCTATTACCTCTTCTATTACTGTTCACACTAGCTGAAATACCCACACAACCGCTTCTTGTACAAGTACAGTTTGCCAATTTAAAGTCGGAATGAATCTGTTGAATTGCAGAATTTTCGCAATGTGCTCTATTCACTCGACTTTTTGTGGAAGAAGTGGCGGTGGTGGCTGTGGAGTTGAGGTTTCCCCTATTGCTGTCGTCAATATTATTTGCGTTTTCGCTATTGTTATTTAGCAGACTATTTGGTTCAGGCTCCGTGTCACTATGTTTGAAATAGTAGATGGAGATGTTTCTAGGAACGACTTCTTGGTGAAGATGAGCCGACGACGGTGTGAGTGGGGGTGA
>JAQIWN010003494.1:0-13023 GCA_034699025.1 Entomobrya cf. arborea Gr-Col-00668
TAGCAGAAATTAATCCCCATTGGGATGATGAAAAATTATACCAGGTAATTCATTAAACCGTTTGTCTTAATTTATGATGATATTGGTCAATTCATGGTCAATTGATAATAATTTTTACTTGCACAGGAAACAAGGAAAATCATAGTTGCAATAACCCAACACATCACTTACAATGAATTCCTTCCCATGATTTTAGGAAGAGAACTGCTGCATGAATACGGACTTTCCGTGGAGGAGGTTTGAATATTAACTCTAAATTTCCTTTGTATAGTAATGTACATGATTCAAGTATATTGTGTAACAAACTGAATAGGGCTATTGGACCGGATATGACCCTTACACAAATCCAGGGGCGTTTGAAGAATTTATAACGTCAGCTTTTAGGTTCGGGCATTCTTTGCTACCTCACCGAATCGAACGATGGACCACAAGCCATCACCACATAGGTATATTATATAGACTACAGATCGAAGTTGGACTGAACCTAACTGATGACACGACCTCTTCAACTGTATTCTAATCGTTAAAAAATCATCCCACATTGAAAACAGTTCTTTATAAAAATCCACTTAATTGCGCCTGTCTGATTTTCTGAGACACTCGGGATATTTTTTCTCTTCATGCATTGCATTTTAAAAGTTGCAGCTTTGTTATGTACCATGTCACATGTACTTACGAAAATCTTGATTTTAGATTCAACCAAACTGCATGAAATGCTTCGACAACCCTTTGACATGTTTAGACCTGGGTACGCTGATTCATACATCATGGGCTTGGTTAATCAGTTAGCACAAGTTATGGATGAAGGTGTTACAGATCAGGTCACAACTCTCCTCTTTAAAGAGAAAGGCCAAGACTTTGGAATGGACTTGGCAGCCATGAATATTCAACGAGGTAGAGATCATGGTGTCCCTCCCTACGCGGCTTATCGAAAATTTTGTGGACTGCCACCGGTAACAGATTGGGATGACCTGATAGGTGTCATGAGGAATGAAACTGTTTACAAGTATAAGCATTTATACAGGTAATTTTGGTAAAATTAAACAATATCTGAAAACTACATTTTTAAGCTGTATTTGCTTTGACTCAAGTATAAAATGTGGTCATTTTGTAGCTCTCCTTGGGATATCGATTTGTGGTCCGGCGGCGTATCAGAAATCGCGAAAGGAGGTGCATTATTAGGTCCCACGTTTGGTTGCTTAATAGCTAAACAATTTCAAGCACTTAGGTACGGTGATCGTTTTTGGTATGAATTACCCGATCTTCCATCCAGTTTCACTTTGGGTAAGTAAAAGTACTCGTTTAAAGCTCCAGTAACAGCGTTTGGGGTAACTCGAGATTACTATTCTTTGATTTCATTCGCTTTGACAGACCAACTAAATGAAATTAAAAGCATGAAACTATCCAGGCTACTTTGCGACAATGGGGATGACATTAAAAGTATTCAGGTTTACGCTATGGTTCACCCAGATCACCACATGTATGCACAAAGTTACAAATATTTAAATCTCTTAATTTAACTCAAGATTTTTTCCTGCAAGGTTGTTCATTTGTGCCATTCATTTCGATTTCCTAGTAATCCTAGAATATCTTGCCACAGCAAAATTCTTCCTGAAATTGATTTGGAGAAATGGAGGGATTCTATTGAAACGGTACGTAATCCTATTATCCATCTTTATAATTCAGAAGTTGAATCTTTTCTTCGAGGATCCAGAACTGCTGATGTTGAAACATTGAAATTAAATGATACAAAATCTCAGGAGTCCTTAGTGCTGGGGACCATTTAATCAGTATCATTATCGATATTATCATTATACTATTGTAAAATACGGTTTGTAAATACTATTTGCACGCACGTACGTTTGGTACACGTAGAAAACATTTTCAACTCGTATCTAAATCTTATGATTTCTGGTATCAGAACACTAAACTTTCTTTACTTTCTATTACTTTTACATATATGCACTCTAGGTTGAAAACGACGCCAAAGGTTCGGAAAGCACACAATCCGTGCTACAAAAAGCACATTTGTACACAGATTTGGAAACAATTAAACCACCTTTATATGACAGTGCATTTTTAAAGCACAATAAAGAATCAGACGGGAAAAATCATGACAAAAATCCCGAAAACCCCAGCACAGACGGAAATCCTCCCCACAGTGACGGCAAACTAAGTTACAAAAAGACAGTAGGAGGAAAAGTTACTCTTGATCCTCTTGTCTTTCAAAAGTTCATTCCAGCCTTCAGACAAATGCCTCATGAACCTGAAAATATAAGTGTTCATGAACGTCCATCACCGCTTGCACAAAACCCCTTTGACGGAGTAGTTGTAGATCACTTTCATAGTTCGTTTCCACCTGACTTTCATTTCTCTCCTTACAGTAGCCGACCTCCAAGGCTCAAACCTAGTTTACTGAGCTTAGTTAAAAATCGTAACAACTTTTTGATGAAAATATTTCGAAGGCGTAGGAGGAAGAGGCCACTGCGGTCTTTCCCTCCATCTCCATTTCCAGGAATGAGTGGAGTTTATAGTCCTAATCCTGGTTATTTGGTGCGCCAAAAATTCCGAGTTCCTTTCTAGTTATCATATATTTTTAATGCTGTTAACTACTTCTAAAAACTTTCGTTATATTTAAACAAATAAAACATTTACCTATCTTTTATAATATCAAGGCTTACTTTATTATATTATTTCAATAAAACAAGGAGTTGAATGACACATTTAAGTATTTTGTACTTGTTCTGCTAATTTAACATTTATATTAAAATCTGAAAGAGTAAAAAAGAAATATAACTAACAACTTTTACCATAAGAGAAACTCAAATGTTGGTATATTCTAAAAACCATATCGATTCATTGGTGCTTCAAATTCAAACTTGCCATTCTTCGGGTATGAATACATTCACATATCAGACTAGCGTAAATGTAAATAATAAATTAAATATAACTTTTATTATGAACTTTGATTTTCATCATTTGACGGAACATCATTCTCTTGATTCTCTTGCTCATCTGCATTTGGTTCTGATTCACTTTGGGTCTTCTTTCTACGAATTTTATTCCACAGCTTTTTCATAGTATCCTTACGAGAAATCAAGACACTTAACTGAAGTCTTTTAGTAGTTATGTTATGAATTGGACCAAATGCTAATGCAACCACCGTGCACGTTAGACAAATAACGTTGTACGGCATTGAAAAATCGGGGGTTGATAAATTAATCAATAAAATTCTGGAATAATAAATGTGAGTTGGGACTTTTGAGGGATCCGTTTCCTTTGTAATATTTACTTCAAAACGGGCAGCAGGTAAATAGAAGCCATGATTGGCGTCAGGAGGATATTCGTCCCACTTTAAGTGTCCCTTTTCCACCATGAATTTTGCGGTGACTGTGGATAGTGGCGGAATACCAACGTCTAGTTCTAGTTTGTGCATCATTTTTCGGTCTTGTCCAGGAGTATAATGGAAAATATTTCCTATAACCAAAGATGTTTGTGTTAAATTGGTAAATAAGTTTAAATGATTACTGTCTCCCAATCCCCTACGTGAACACGCATACCTGCTGGAACAGGTAGTTTATTTCCCCGGTGCGTCACCTCCATCCGTAAACTATGTAGATATGGACGTATGTACCAGGGTAGGACCTCAACGTACAATACATTTAAAAACTGTTCCTTCAAATGGTTTGTCATTTCAACGATAATTTCACCATATTCCTGACCATAACCTATTTCAAAAATCCATACAAACGATAAACATTATAGAGATTATAGTTTACTAATAAAAACAGTTACTGCAGGCAGCATTCAAATTCCATACCTCCCATGTACTTGATTGGAGTAAAAATCAACTTTGGTTCCACATCGGTCATAGTCGGAATATCAATTACTTTAAGGCTATTAAAATCCTCCGGCTGTATCTTACTCCATTTGGTAACGTTCCAAATGTTGATGTTGTTTGTTTTCGACAAGTGACAGGGGAATAGTGCTAAAGATCCAAGTACCGTACGAGCAAAATTTTCATGTGGTCTTGGGTTTTGTGGTCGATCTACTACAAGAGACAAGGACAGGTGCAATCGGATTTCCTTATCCAGACGATAAAATTCAATGGACGCAGAGTGGTAGTGAGTATTAAACACTTGTTTTGATCTTAGGAGTGAAGAAATGCCGCGCTGTAATAAAATACAAATAGTTTTGAGTACGAAGATCAAACAAACGAATTTAGACACAACTTCTGGGAATCTTAATAAAATATTTTAAATTACCATTATTCCACAGGGAAGAAGTTTTGTCCATGGGGTTAAATTCTCAGTGCAAATATTTTCTCTTGGAAGATGTCCCACTCTTATAAAAAGTTTTCTCGGTGATCCTGGCTTTTGAATATATCTATGTGGTCTATAAGCAAAGGTTGGCTCAATAGATGTAGCTTTATCGAGAAAATTTAATGATGCACATGTCAAACCACTCAATCTACTGCTCAGTCCTTTCCAATTAGAATCAGCACTCCTGAAATTAAAATTTTCTTGTGTTAGCTAACTAGATTTCCCCGTTATTTTAATTTATGAGACGCATAATGAAAGCATAATCTTTTACTCCTCATTTTCAGCCGCAAACCAAGCGCTAATCTGTGCACCGGTTGGCGTTGTGGTGTTCATCTCTCCCCACGACCCTAATCTCCAGTACCCTTGTGTCAAACTGTAGTGCAGCTCGTACACGTCGTGAGCATTAAGAATTTCCAGCAAGGCTCTGGGAAATAGCCGGGAGTGGTTTGGATTATGAGTTGCCACTCGATCAGTCAATTCAAATTCCATCCGTGTGTATATGTGACCGCTAGGTAAACTCTTGACCCAAAGAGACTCTTCAAAAGCCTCATTATGGTTTGTACACAAAGCCAAAGGTACAAGTAACACCAACAGCACGTGAATGCGTAAGAGAACGTCTTTCATGATTTCCTACGATAAACAATCAACAATGACACCATTCCATTAGACTTTGACGCCAATTCCCCCCATGTGCAAATTCATACAGAAAACAAAGTAAAAATACAAAACCTTGGCCATTTCTTACCATTTTAAGTAGCAGTCCAGATTCCAGATCACTGGACACTGGATCGGATGGGCACTGGAGAAACTAATTCCCCTTTAATCAATACATACACTAACTATCTATATGCAACTATTGAAAGAACTGTTCGTAGATCCCGTCCCTTTCCTTTACTTGTTTACTTCAGAATTGGAGTAAATGTTGTTGTTGAATTTTGGCATGTCTTATGACGCGATGGCTGTCTAACCAGTCTAGTCTACCGCACCGGATCACTACTGCACTGGAGACTGGACACTCACTGAAGTACGGCTGATGATGATGCTCAGCTGGTTTTTCTTTGTAAATAGTTTGTGTCGGTCGGTAAGGAGGGCATACCGAAACAGAAACAAGCAATATAGAATGCACGACGAAGCGCAGAGGGAGATGTGCAAAAATCGTTTTCAGACAGAGATGACGGTTCATTAATTTCGGCAGCAAAGTTTGCTGAGCAAACCAATTGACAAACCAGGGAAAGTTAGGTGAATAAACTTAGCAAAGCAAATTGTTCATTCAGGATTTCATAGTGCGGGTGTACATGAAAGGAGTTTAATGAAAGTGTTTCAGTTTACACTTTACACCCGTGTTTTGTATAGAAAGAGGAACGCTAAATTCTGAGCAAAGCGAACAAAGTAAATGCAGTTTTGATATTTTTCATTCACGCAAACACTGAAGACATTTAAGATCAGTATTCCATGAATTTTATGGGCTTAATTGTGTGATTGAGATACATTTTTATGAACAATCAAAAAGTTCAAATTGAGCATGATGAGTTCTTCCAAGTCATCCGAAAAACCTGTTGCAGGGAAAGCATTTACGTTTAAAAAACGAGTTACCGTTCCTGTTGTGGAAGTTACTTCTTCTGGAGACGACGATGATGATGATTTCAAGCCATCCAGATATCGACATCGTCAGTTAGTTTCGGCGAAAAGTGATGGTACCAATGACAATGAAAACGTAGAAACAAAAATTGCTGGAAAATTGGAAGAGAATGACACTAGTAAAGCAGAGAAGAAAATTATTTCGAAAGTTAAGAAAGGCGCAAATGTGTCTAAACGTTCATGTAGTACAACTAGTACAAATGCATGTACAACTACTAGCACTACCACTGCAAATACGGCTTCAAAGAAATTTCACTGTGAAGAGGAGAGTAATGACTATGACTATTCTGAGGCAATAGCACTGGTTAACGTGCGACCAGTGCTGCCAGAGTTGGGGACCAATTCTGATGGAAAAGCGTTGGAGACTGAGGACATTGAATTTGTTTGTACTGTCGCTTCAGGATCTTCGAAAACTTTCTCAGGTACCAGTACCACTGACAAGGATGACGGAAAAGAAGCTTGGAAAACGCTGATGAGTAAAATGCAAACAAATCAGACAAGTTCCAAAGATTCCAAAAAGGGAAAAGGCTCTGCTAAACGAGGACGAGGAGGATTGGCCAAGAATGGTATGATGACATTAAATATTTTTTAATTAGGCGTTTTAATTAGGTGCACTTATTACAGGAATTTTGCAAATATTTGTGTTTGGGTACTTTTAATTTGATAGTTGTGTCTTCGACTTCATCTGAGAGTAAACGTACGCCAACTCAAAGCCCCTTGAAAAAGAGTCCACGGTTGGAAGATGCAGAAGTACAAAGCATGAGGTCTTTGGATGAGTCTAAATCAGGAATTGTGAGTGTCTCTAAAGTCTGTTTCCCATCCACATCCCAGGAACGAGTTGATAGTCAGACTGACGCTAAGACAAAGCCGTCCGTTGACTCAAGTTCGGAAAGCGTGAAGGAAAATTCTATCAAAGTAGCTCCAGTATTTCTTCCACCTAGTGAGCGGAAGGCACTGCAAAAGACGACTACCATGAAAAGTGACTCCAATGAGATTCTTCAGTCCATTATTAATTCCACTTCACAAACCCAGTATGAAGATGAGCCAGAAAATTCCTCCCACTTTAGCGGAAATAAGGTCATTCTAAACGAGTACCTATCTGATAAGGATCCCTATGAAGGCAACAAAACGAAAGTTTGTCCATTTTACAAGAAACTTCCTGGTAAGCATGCATTATAAAAAATATCATTCATGACATTTAGTAAAGTTCTTCAGAATTATAATTTTGTTGTATTATTGTGTGAAGGTGTTCCCTTTTGCGTTGATGCTTTTAATTTCGGGTTAATCCCTGGGATGGAGGTATATTTTCTTAGCCACTTTCACTCGGATCACTACATAGGTTTAACGAAGAAATTTTGTAAAACTATAATCTGCAGTCATCCGACAGGTGAGAGAGAATTAATCTAATTCCGACGTTTATTTCATGATTACATTGAGGTATAACCTGAAAAGGTGTAACTGAACTTATGTTCCATTTCAGGTAATTTGGTGCGAATGAAACTCTATGTAGAAGAAAAATGCATTAGAAAACTACATTTGGACAAGCCATATCTGATTGCTGATTCCGAGGTCACTCTTATTGATGCAAATCAGTAAGCAAACTTTAAAACAAAATGCACATGTAATATACGAATTTCTAAATCGTTTTGAATTGATATCCACTATCCACATTTATGTATGTTACATTTAGCTGCCCTGGGTCAGTTATGTTCTTATTTCGATTCAAAAATGGCTCAGTAACATTGCACGTTGGGGACTTCAGGTATACTCCGGATATGCTTGAAAACCCATTTCTAGCTGGCGTTTCAGTGGATAATCTGTATTTGGACACAACGTAAGTGTGCTTCGAAAAATTTGAAAAGATACATAAGTCTGAAATCTCTTTAAATTGAGAGAGAGAAAAACAACATATTTTCTATTTTTCAGGTATTGCAGTCCACAGTATGATTTTCCAACTCAAAATGAATCTATCGCAAATGTAATTTCGCACGTCAAACGGCATTTAGAATACAGACCTGAAACACTCATATTGTGTGGAAGCTACTTGATTGGTAATACAGTTTAAAAAAATATTCCAAAAAGTTTTGAGAATTAGCCATTAGCCTAATAATGTTTTATAAGTCCTCATTTGTGATTACAGGCAAGGAACGTGTATACTTTACATTGGCAGAAGCAATTGGGTCAAAAGTATTTGGCACTTATGACAAAAGGAAAATTTTGAATGCATTGGGAAACAAGAGATTCACTAGTTTACTGTGTGCAGAGGAAGATGCAGCCCAAGTTCACGTGGTTCCAATGTTTTCTATTAGTGCAAAGGTTCAGTGAATTTGTACAAGAAAAATATTTACGTAGTATGTGTAATATTAATTGGATTTTATTGTGTGATCGTTTTGTAGAATTTGCAAGAATATTTAGCGAAATATCCTAAATACACGAACATAATTGGAATCAAGCCTAGTGGTTGGCAATTTTCTTCATGTGCATCGGGTTGTTCTGTGAAAACTCATTACAATGGCAGTGTGACGCTACTAGGTATGATTGTGACTTTAGAATATCTATATTTTCAAGGCTTGAGTGATCTTTTTTTTTTATTGCAACTCTTAACATTGCATTGCAGGAGTACCATACTCCGAACATTCAAGTTACTCTGAATTGAAGGAATTTGTGACCAGTTTGAAACCTAAGAAAGTTCAACCAACGGTTAACGTTGGAAATCCAAAGAAGCGAGGTGAAATGATGCAGTATATAGAAACCTGGTTGTCTTCATGATACGTGCCATTATCTAACCCGGTTTTCTGTTTTTTATCAACTAATATTTTCGCCCAATGATTTTGTGATAGTTTCATTTTAACTAGAATTCAGCGCAGAATAAATCAATTTCTTAAACTTTGCATTCAGTTAATATTAAATTTGTTTATTTTATTTCAAAGTTATCAAAATACCATATGAAACCTTTATTACAGAGATTTTGTCTGATTAATTAAAAACTGAGTTGCTCTAAAAATCATCACATCACACACGCACAATAATACGCATCGGATGAAATGTAACATGAGAAATGTAATACTTTCTTCATTTTGCTAAGAACTTCAAATTCACGTGTATCTACTATTATCATCACTCTTTACTGGCATTCTAAAAATTAAACTTAGTAATCAGTCATTCGTATAAAATAGTTAATTATATTTAGGAATAAGTTAATGGAAACATACCAGCGTAATGAATATCTCGTGAATAGTTTTATCATTTATTGAAAAGAGATCAGTCGAAATTAATTTGCTACTGATTAGTAATCTATACTAATTTATAATATTATGTATGCATAAAACAAAAATGTCTTACTTTTTTATATTCACGCCTCTTTAAGAAAAAACAGCATACTTAATGTATGCACATGAACAATAATTATTTTCTGAAAATACTGTACATGAACGAACAGCCAACTTCTTCGTTTACCGAACACCATGAAATCCTGTCATCAAAGTTGACGACTTGGCTTTCCCAACCTTTAAATCTTTTGCAGTTTTTGTTGGGGGAAATATTCTCCAAAAGCGAAGAGTTTCATCGGCTCCCACAGTAGCCACAGTTGTTTGGTCGGGTGAAAGGGCCATCTGTAAAATCCTTCCGGTGTGTCCCATCATTTCTCCAACTTTTGTCATTTCAGGATACTTCCATAACGAGAGCTGATGTTTTGTAAATCCGTGCGAACTCAAAATTTCCCTGTAAGCGTCACTCCAGATAAGGGCAGATACCTGGCTCTCAGCATTCACACTTTTTAATAAGGTTCCACTAGATACGTTCCAAAGTTTAATTGTTCTGTCGTTAGTTCCTCCGCCCGTAGCCAAAACACTAGCATGGGACGGTGACCAACACATGGCTTCAAATTCAAAATTAAAGTGATTTGATTACTTAGCATTCAGAAGCTAGATCAGATAGCAATTCATACATACCATTATCAAATTTAGTTCAAATATTAACAAAAATAGTTACCTTTGATGGCTGCCTGATGATCAGAGAACGTACAGACTGGTTGACATGTATTACTCATGTTTACAGAGTCCCATATATTGACAAGATTATCATTTCCTCCAGTGGAGCAAAATCGACCATCTGGTGACCACCGAACTCCGCAAATCTACAATTAAGAATTTAACAAGACCAATGGATTATGAAAAACTCAATAAAAACACATTGAAATTTCAAAATGGAATGTTAATTTCACCTCTTGAGCGTGAGCTGCTTCTCGCTTCATAATTTCATGATCAGCAATTCGCAGATCATGATGACGAAGTGTTCCCAATCGATTTCCTTCCGTTAGCATGTGGGACCGGAAACTCATAGCACCTATTCTTTCATTGTCGTCAGTCCTAAGATTACGTATCATCTTAACCTTTTCCACGTCCCAAATTTGCATTCTACCGTTGTCGGTGGCACATACTAGATGACTTCCATCTTGGAGCCAGCCAAGTGAAGACACATAGAGTAAGGAGCTAAAATTATGAATCAAACAATGATTATGTTTAAACAACTAAATCTTCAATACATAGATGCATATACATGCATGTTTTAAAAGTACTGTTACTGTTTAACTTACTCGTTTGTAACGTCACAAGGTATTCTTTGGATTTCAGCAGTGTGTGCAGTCCACAAATACACCTGTTCCCTCAAAGCGATTGCCACAACGTTCGTGGATGACCAATCCAGAAGATTTAAGTAGAAATCGTCGATGATATCTGGAGCGTCCAAGACACGGTCAGGTGATTTTGGATACACTCGGTATTTGCTGGAGGGGTTCTGGGCATTTGCTGCGGAACCTTGGTACACAACTTTAAGAGCATTCTGATAGCCCTGTCAAAAGAAATACAGAATAAATTTTCATATCATTTAAATTGTTTCAGAAAATGTAATTTGCATCGATATAACTAAATTAAATGAAATTACCTCTGGAGGTCCTTTAGGCTTTTGTGCATAGCTAAGAACTCGAACGCTATTGAGGTCTGAAACGCCCAGCATGTTTTCCGTCAAGGATTTAGAATAAACACTGCTATTTATCTTTTTATCCGAGTTATTCCCCTCTACATCAGCATTCCCATTGGCATTCTTCAGACTTCTATTTGCAGCATCAGCACTTTGAAGAAGGTAATGTGCCATTTCAAAATTACTTCTATCTGGCACAAACCTATCGACCACTGGGGTTTTGGTAAGTCTGCTTCCGGACTTGTTCAACTTCTTCTCGTTCTTTCCAGCACGGCTATTAGGGGTCTTGTTGGTACTTATGCTCAAGTTTGCAAAAGATCCATTGAGGCTTTGGTGAAAGCTGGCAAAAAGTCCCAAATAATGACAATGAATATGAAAAAGTATGCAAACATTCATTAAGATACTTTAACTTTAAATAAATGCTAAGATTACTACCTCCCAGACGCATCAAGTGCCTTTCGAATTGTTCCGAAACTTTTTTTGGTGCCGGCCTTCGCATTTCCATGAATGTCCATTTCTTTCTGAAATATACATAAAAACTTACTGTTTTAATCATTGTCCCGTAACACTAAATACACACATGCTAATTATTTAATTAAACGAAAAACGTACTAGTTTGGGTTTGAATTTCCTCAGCAAGTTTTAATTTCCTAATCAACAGAATGTGAGCACTGAAGAGTAATAAAGGTAAGACAGGAAAATTAAAGTTAACTGCGAAGTGCCGTTAGTTTTAGAGGAGAAGATAAAATTATGTACTACGATATCATAGTTGACTGAATAAAAAAATCAACTAGGGAATTAATTTAAGATTAAGCTATAAACACCACATATAACTGCATATGACACAAACAAAACTTATGAAGAGTAATGTTATGATATGATCAGTCTGTCAAAATTCTTTGTTTTTTAAAGTAGTGTAATAAGGTTTCTGGCTTGACACTTCTTAATTAAATTAAGATAGAGGGTTATCCGCGAATTAAGTGCACAATTCTAATGCACACTGTTAACAGTTAAAAATTAAACCAAAATGTTCAACAACTTGTTGACAAGAAAAGGAAAGAAATTTGAGTTTCTTCACATGAAATCAGTGAGATCATGCAAGGCAAGGATCATGTAAAGGAATGAAAAATAGTCAACGGAAAAAAGTTTCTCTCACAACAAAGCAATAATGCTGTTCTGGCATTCTTCTTCGTCTGGTATTGCATGCAACGCAATCCAATGTATTGCACATATTATATGCATGAATTTCAAAGAGCCACTTGCACTGCACTGCCACGAACGACTGACAGACTACACACACGTTGGCTACATACGACTATACGACCTATTTTTAAATCAAACCAACAAACCCGATTTGAGTACCTGTGTTTTGTCTCATGTATCACGTTCTGTCTCCATCAATTGTCAATGAGGCTAATAAGAAAATCCGGAACCCTAAAGCTGAACATTTAATTGTCTTTGTTTCTCATTTCTTACTATCGTATGCAAATTTTTTTTTGCCTGATTCGGCTGTCGAGTCACCCCAGCCCAGATATTTTGTCCTGTGCTAAAAAGAAAATTCCTTTTGTTTGGTTTCGGTTTCCCGTTGTTGACTGTCTATCAAACTAACGATTGTTTTATCATGCAAATTATATTTTAGAGACTAGTAAGGCATCAGATTTATTAAAAAAACGGAAAGTATTTACATAAATATATTCATTTCTTACCTTTGTTTACTTGCATTAAATAATTAGATTTTACTAACAGAATCTGTATCTTGAAAATTATGTAATTTTTTACCGTTGACAGTTATTGACTTTAGCTGCAAAATAAAACACGAAAATACTGTGTCATGTTATAAATCATGAACCTCATTTTTAAATTATAAACTTAGGTTCAACTTCACGTATATAGGTGAGTGTCAGGCGTCTGAGTACTCTAAATGAATCTTTCGATTGATGGATGGATTCAACAATAAAAAAAACATTGAAAATTCTTTATCTAACAAGGAATACTATTCCACTGCCCCTAGCTCCCAGATAAATGAAATATATAAAAATAAACTACAATTCACACTGATCACGATTCCAAAAACATTTTGCTGTAA
>JAQIWN010003495.1:0-13021 GCA_034699025.1 Entomobrya cf. arborea Gr-Col-00668
TCCCCTCCACCTTCACCACCACCGTCACCTCCATCGTCGCCTATGGCTTGTAGTCCACCGCCATCGCCATCACCTCCGCTGAAGAAAGTGGTACCATCTACCGCCGCGGACCAAGGAAAAATTAAAAGGCTGAAGTTAAAGTTGAAGAAAATTAAGAGAAGGGCGAGGAGGAGACTAGCTGAGGCTGGAGGTGGACCATTGTATAAACTTAGCTTTGTGGGAGGGGTAATGAGGAGGAAGAGGAAGACAATGTTTAAAAATGTTATGTGTGGGATACCACTGGAGAAAAGAATGTTGGAAAGGCAATTAAAGTTGGAGAGGTTGATTAACAAGGAGAAGTTGGTGTTGCCCAATTTTAAGGAATTAAATAAGGCGAGGAGAGAAAAATTACTTGAGGGGAAAGGGATCGCAATAAATGGTGGTGGTAAGAAGAAGAAGAAAGGGGATTTAATTGGGAAACAATTAAAAAGGGGAGAAAAGTTAATTATGGGAAGGACTCCGGAGAAAAAGGGAAAGGGGCGGAAAATTGTTGAAAAACTGGAGAAGAAAACAACAGTTAAAAAGGTACGCAATAATTAATGAGGATTTAATTTTAATTTTAATTGTTTAATAAATGAAGTAATTAATTGGTGATTTTTTTGGGGAAATTTAAGGTGGCGCCTAAGAAAGTGGAGAAGGTGGTTGTGAGGAAGGGGAAAGGAAAGAAGACGAGTGGTGGGACAAAGAAGCCAGTGAAGAAGGTGGTGGGGAGGGGAAGGCAGAAGAGGAAGATAAGTGAGGAGGAGGAGAGTGAAAGCGAGGATGATGATGAGGAGGAGGAAGAGGAGATGAGGCAAGAGGTTCCGCCACCGACGGCAACGAGGAGATCTGCTAGACAACCTAAGTTAAAGTATAAGGATTTCGGTGATCTGTAGAGAATTTATTTGAGTTTTAATCGGTTCAATCAGAAATAATTTAATATAAGTTGTGTAACCATAGACCAGAATACTATAGACGAATATTATAGTAATATATTAAGTTTTATTCTGGGATGTGGATGTATTAAAATAAAGTATTTTTTTGTGTGGAGGTGAAGGAGAATACCAATTTACAAAGAGAGCTAAGAAGTCTGCTTATTAAAGTTAAAAGAGGTTTTGACTTGACTTGATAGATTAAGAAAGTTAATGAATAGAGTAAGATTTTAAATTTTTAAGTTGAATTAATTCAATTAAAAAATATAAATCGTTAAGATTGTGATACTGAATAAAAATATGGATTGAATTTGGATCTATATTTAATTTGTTAATTTTTTCTACGTGCTACAAATAAAGGAATAAAAACACAATTAAAATATTTTTCTTAACTTATCATACTTTTCCATTGAATAAAAAAGAAAGGAAAAATACAAAAAAGGTTATTTTCACGTTTTTAAAACTTTCCAAGGTATTCTTACAGTTTATTTTGATAAAAAATATTATAACTGGTTGGGTTAGGAAGATAAATAAATAGCTGTCATGAATGAACCCTTGTCGTATTTATAAATCCCTAAAACCCAACCCATTTAACCCTTTTTTATACGGATACGCTTTACGGCTGTGAACGGAAGGGAAATGTACTGCCTTAAATCCTTCAGAGAACTACCGAGCAGCTTCTCTTTTTAAATAGGAAAAATACTCTCTGTATTTTTATGCACAATTGAATTGGTTAATTTTGTCTAATTATTTGGTATAAAAGATCGTGATTATTCTCAATATTCATCTTATTTGTCTATCGTTCTTGTTAAACGAAACATCAAGTGGACAATTGTAGAGCAACATAAATTATTTTCGCAAAGTTTAAATTTTAACTAAAAATATTTAAACTCTAGATTTCGAATTGCCTTTTTAACTGATTTTGGTTTTAATGATGAAGGCTTCTCTTGAAATTTTGGTTTTACTGTTTGGCTGCTCATTTTTAATTGGAGTGGTTAGTGGACAAGACGACGCAAAAGTAAGTTATTTGAGTTAAATAAAAAATATAATTTGGTCAATTTAAGTTTAGTTTTTTTCTTTCTGCCATCTGCCTTTTTTGTGGTAATTTTAAGTTATTACAAGTCTTTATGGATAATTAAATATGTTTGGATATTTTTTTTTGTGTGATTTCAGTGCAAATCTGTTTTAGACGCAGAGTTTAACTCTGACCGACCTTGTGAGTCTGATGAAGATGGTCCGGATTTTAAGTATCGTATTTGTTGTCGATGGAAAGAGGATAAGAAGGAGGGTCTCTGCTGTCCAGTTAGTTCTGGAGGAAGTTTTGAATGTGAGGAAGGGTATAACGAAAAGACTTGTAAATTACCAACGGTAAGAATTTTTAAAATGTAGAAATTAAATTATAAATTTAATAGTGGAATTTAGTAATTTTAGTAATTAAAATTCTTAGTTGGGGAGTGATTAGGTATTAAAGATAATTAAATTAAATTGTGTTTATATTTTTTGGACAGTGCAAACCTTTGAAAAAAGGTGGTCAAAATTGTGAGGAAGCTTATGGGGAATTACCGGAAGGGATTCGGGAAGTAAAGGAATGCTGTCGTTTGGATGATAATGGGAAGAAGGAGGCGGCCCAGTGTTGTGTTGTGACTGGAGGGGATACAAAGTGTGATGAGGAGTTTCCAGTGGAAAATTGTGGCGATTATGATTGGTAATCGGTCAGTGTAGGGATTTTGTTGAAATGGAAAAATTTAAAAGGGATTGGCTGTGTTTTTCTGGGGAAAATATTAGTTTTTATGTTAATTATTTTTGATTTTGATTTGTTTTAAATTCTGTTAAATCTTTTTAAATAGCGTTGAGTAATATTAATCGGTTGTAGCATTAGTGAAAATTGATCTTGAAATATTTTTTTATAAGTTTAAAATATTACAGTTTTGTAAAACAAATGTTTTTTGTTCGATAATTAATATTTTTGTATTAAGATTGAATTATTAAGATGTTTTAATGCTTTTTGGATGAATAAAAAACATAAAATTTGAAATAAATTAAAGATGGATGGTTATTTTATTGACAGTTATTCTGAAAGCATATCAGTTCATCACACGAAATATTCTTCATCAACTTTAAATTTTTGAGGTAGTTTAAATTCGTTGTTACATAGTGGCTTGTTACAATAAACATCTTTGTCCCACTTATCATTTATCTCCTTCTGAAATAGGCTTGTAGCTCTTCCGTTTTTTTCTAAATTAGATTTTTCCGAATCTCCCAAGTAGGACTTTTCCTTACAGTCTTTATAAACTAAGTTTACTTGATTTTCATAATGTTTTTCACAACAAATTTGGTTGTCCTTACAGCTCACTTTTTGGCTTTCAGCATACTTACAATACCATTCCTTATCAATTATTTCACAGTGCTGCTGGTAGCACTCGACTAAAAATAAAATAAAAATTTATTCTAATTATTTTTTAAACTAATGTTTTCAAAGCATTAGTTTTAAACGTAAATATTTTTTAAAAAATATTTCTTACTTGATCGAACGTCAACAAACAGGCTACATCCAATAATTAGGATTAAAAAAATATATAATGTCAACATTTTGAACCCGATTTCAAAATATTTTCGAATCAAAACTAGTTATAAGTTATAATCCTAGACCAGATCTCTTGAGATACGTCAAATAAATCACGTCTGTAATGATCAAGTTTGAGAAACAAATTGATGATTTTTTAAAAAAATATCTAAGACAGAACGGAAATGTTTTTTTTACACAATTGGTCATAAATCAATAATTATGCATTGTATTATGTAAGTGAAGTTTGTTACTCGTAGGTTTTGAGCAAGACTTAATCACTGTAGCACCGTTTAAGTTTGATAGAATAAATGGCCAACTTTGTTTTGTTGTCTAAATTTTAAAATATTATAACTCGTCAAAAGCCGTACAATATTTTTTACCATGACAAAGTTGAATAAGTGATGCATTCGTATTGAACTAATTAATTGATGAATGAATTAAAAATGATTTTATTTGTAATGTAATTAATTAGCAATTAGTATAATACCTGTGTTTGTGGATTATTAGTTGCTGTCATAAAGCGATGAAATCGAATATGAAACATTCAGTCTGTTTCCAGCATACAAAAATTTGATCGTTATCGATGGAAAAGCAACGTAATGGTCTTTTTTTATAAACTTTGTAAAATTATTTTTTTAAACATTGAACTGATATATTATTACTATAACAAAACGACAGATTTATTTTTAGATAAAAATTCATACAACAAAGCAAATCTATTTATGAAAACCAGGTAGTCATAAAATTTGATTGGTCTACTGTCTACCTAAAGCGATTTAAGCTGTCTCTAAAATTTAACGCCATACTGTCAGTGTATAAAAATTGTTGAAAAAAGCTGTTGGAAAAAAACTTTGTCGTAACCAATCACCATTGTTTTTTTTCTGAGTTCCACCAATAGCATCGAGAGCAGAGAATTTTAAATCGCTGCACGCGGGATCAAAGTTATAAGGCTGAGCAGAGTACATACAATGTAATATTTTATGCAATACAATGGAACGCAATTACTGTACAAATAATTGCGAAGATAAAGTGATAAGTAAAAACGTTTTTCCTTTTGCTTATATTTTAAGAATTTCGTCAGTATTTTTTGATATTAACAAAAACAGACAGAACTTTATAACGTTCTATTAAAATATAATTATTTTTCTACGAAATTAAAGTTGCAGATTTGTGAATCAGTAGAAAATGTTTAAAATATCTATCTTTTTTGTTCTTTTTCTTTGATCCAGTTTTATAACTGACGTTAAGTCATGTAAGAAACATTTTTCATAAAAAATCAAAATTTTAAATTTTATTTTGTATTGACATTTTTTTTCGTATTGATCTAGTTGAATGCTGGAGACAGGACTGTCGAATGACCGATTCTGGATGGGTGTGCTGGCACGAGGGTAACGGCAAAAAAATAGAATGCGAGAAACGCCCCGTTTTTTGACATTTGTTTGGAAAGACATAAAAACGATGTCAAATTGATGGAAAGGAGATGTTGGCCGTCAAGCTTCTTGATCAAACCTAAATTAGATGAGATAAAAGAAACTGGAAAAGCTTATGAAGAAAACGAATTTGTTCAAGAATTGGTACTGCAACACTTCAATGTGTAATACCCAAACTGAATTTCCAAAGGAGTTTAAACTTCGGGACAAGTAAACGCATTAAATACAACACCGTAATCGAAGCCCATCCACCACCAAAATACAAAAAAAACTTAATCAAAGAATAAAAACAATTAGGAACATTTTTCTTAAACATAAAAATTTAAAATTTTAAAATAATAATTTAAAAATGAATTTAAAAAAAATATTTGCAGTTATGCTTTTATTAGCAACTCTTAAGGGAACATAATGATTAGTTTGGAAAAATACAAAAGGGTCCCATAAAACCTCTTTATTGCTATTAAAAGTGTAGCAAAGCCGTATAAAAAGAAAAGTATGTAGTTTCCGTGATTGCAATCCTGTCGTTTTCGCCTAACTCTAGATATTATCCTTTTCGTAGACATTTTCTGACTTTCATGTTACGGAAAAGTACTAACAATACAGAAAATTAAAATAGACAGATAAATGGTTTCCTTTTATGCATTTCATTTCTTCTGCTTCAGCTAGTATACCATTTGATATTTCTATGATTGTGGAAAAGTACCGCAAAAGTAGCTTATCCTGCGTGTTGCGATTATATGCATTATGCATAAAAACTCAAACTTGTTTAAAAAAGTACAAATACTTGACTTTTTGGTATAAAACCCAAGCAAATTGTTGACATCCACCGCAATTTCCTTCTGACTTAATCGATGTCAACATCAGTCATTTTGTACTGTACGATGTAATTTATGTAATCGATGTTTTGATCAGAAAAACCATTTTTGATCCTGAATATCTTATGAAATTTATTATTGAAAAAGTTGTTGGTTGTTGGCAATTTTGAATTATGAAATTTGAAAAATAATATTCCACACTTACATCAAAGTATTCAGTTTCATTCTTATTCGGTGTCAATTAAACATAAAAACAAGGTTTTTACGTTGTCGTTAAAACCTATTTTGTTTCATATTCATCATACTTTTTCAAATTAAAACCCCTAACACAACTAGTCTGGAAGTGTCTACAAACAATTTTTCCCCATTGAAAAGATCGTTACAAATCTCTGGAAAGTTGAAAACTTAGTGGGAGCTTAGCGAGTTATTTTTTTCTATTCTAATCGTTAGAACCAAGGAACAGCTTTAAAATGTGATATATATTGTGCCATCTTATTGTGTTTCCGTTTATCAAAATTATTCATTTTAAACATTAAATTCAGTACTTTTATAGAAACAGGGAT
This sequence comes from Entomobrya cf. arborea Gr-Col-00668, assembly GCA_034699025.1. Classification (NCBI taxonomy): domain Eukaryota; kingdom Metazoa; phylum Arthropoda; class Collembola; order Entomobryomorpha; family Entomobryidae; genus Entomobrya; species Entomobrya cf. arborea Gr-Col-00668. The sequence goes on from JAQIWN010003495.1 coordinate 6,325, forward strand.
ACAAATTTATTACTATTAAAATCAATTACAGAAAAAATATTTTTGAAAAAATACTTAGTTTCCAGAATTTTCTCCCGTCACACTAGTCACATCTATTCCATATTTGCTAACGTTTGGAAACTTAAATTGATTATTACATAGTGCACTATTGCAGTATCACATAAGAAAATCAGAGATACAATCACGCCGTAGTTTTATGTTTCCAAATTTTTCCAACTCAGTTTTTTGTGATACATTTCGAAGCTTCATCAGGTGACATGTTCTACGAAGCGTGTATTTGTTACTGCCTTCTTAACAAATGTCCATATTTTTCTTACAAGAACGTGAAACGGACTCGTTATTGTTGCAAACCCATACGTTTTCGTCTATTTTGCAGTACGTCATGTAGCATTCCACTGAGAGAACACAATAAAATATGCCTAAAACGTAAACTTTGAGACAGAAGAAATTAAGTAAAAAATTAAAGAGTTTTTAAATGAATAGTTGTGTAATATTTAACTAATTTACTTACTCGATTTAACCACAGCGTCAACGGTTCGACCACATTTGAAAACAAGAACAAGAAGTGCTTTTAATACCTGCATTTTTTAGTGATTTTTATATTGGTCACCCGTGAACTCCTAAAAGTAAATTTTTATTTTAACACAAATATATGTTTTATTTAATTACGACATGGTCTACTCGATCGACTCGATGAGATAATAAATAAATAAATTATTGATAACTAAGGCCGTATAATTGGAACTTCTATATAGTGAAAGAATAATACTTTAACAATTGCATTTATTTATTTGAATTTATTTTTATGCTAATATAGTTGAATACGGTCCATATAATTTACGTGACTGTTTATTGAAAGTCACAGGATGCAAACGAACAGTGAATGTCAGAAATATGTTTCCCAGAAGCAAAAATGGTACTACTTTCAAAAAAGATAACAATTACATCCTGCAAAGTGGAATAATATTTTTTACAGCTGAGACTTTCAGCGTAAACACATTACACCCAGTACGACATAAATAATGTTTTTAATTTTTACATGGGGACATCATTTTCCCATCTATTTGAAATTACCGTCCATCATGTCAATTCTACAAGTACTACAATTCAAAATACATGTGATATTTTTCATGACTTCTTTCAATTTTTTTATTCTTTCAAATATTTTATGGCGATTTTATGAACTCCTTTGAAGTTTTTTCTTCTAAATACACTGTATTTGACATTAACATTTTTCATGGTTTTGACAGTGTTTTCGATTTTTGTGGCTGGAATGACTATCGGCAATCATAAGCATGCGTTGACCATTGTGATCGAAGTGGAAAACTTTTATTTATTATTAAAGCTAAAAATTCATCAGACAAAAAATCTTTTACATTTAAGAGCTGGCTTGCCCATTTGATCGATTTTTTTGAAAAACAAGTATTATGACGTCCATATTTAGCCGATAACAATCTATGTTACTTGCCTACTGTACAATGATGTCAAGTCTTCTTTTAATTCTTAAGATTTTTATGGAACAATGTTAATCATATTTTGTTTATATTCTTCCCAAAAACAGAAATTATAATTATTTTATTATTTAAATTTTTATTTTATTAAGATTATAATTATTTCATTGTCGGTCTCTCGAAGTATTCCTTATCAATTTTGGGATCTTTCGGGAATTTTATATCTTGATTATTACAGTTTGGAGAGTTGCAGTACCAAAACTCACTCCCCCTGGTTTTTCGTTGAACTTTTCCATTTTTATTCATCTCTTCTTTGTCCAAAAATTGTGACGACTCACACTCTCGTATAAACGAACGACCTTGATCCATAGTGCCTTCGAGACAAACATCCTGATCTTTTTCCAAACAGGTTTGTTTCAAACCGTCACCAGGGTAATGGCACACATATCCGTCAGAGTCCCTTGCGCATGTTTGATAATAACATTCGACTAGATTAATTAAAAAAATGGGTTGAATACAAAATATAATTTAGATTTGTACTTAATTAGAAGGGTTTTATTACATGATTTGACGTCAATTATAAATTATAAGGCTGCATCCAAAGAAGAGGACAAAAAACCGGAAAGATTTTTGACATTTTAGAATAGTTTAGGAATTTTCACCCTAAAACTCGTATAAAGTTAATTGTATTCTGATAAACTTGCTTCTGGTCTTGTTAGTATTCAGTAAAGACTGTCGAAGGTCGAAGACAAAATAGTAATAAGGAAGGAATGATGTTTGTTACGTGGAGTTATAGTCGTTTTTTGTTCACAATTCATCGTAAAACAAACTTCCTGTATTGTATGGCATTAAAATAGTAAGCAATGTGACTCGAAGATTTTGTGACTGATCTAATCGTTTTTAGATAAACTAGCGGAATGTTTTGACAATCTAAATCGTTTTCATAAAAAGATTATACTTTGTTGTCTGACTTTTAATCTGATTCGTTAGCAAATAAAAATAAAAGTTAATCTCCAATGAAATTACCATGTTTTTGCATTCTTTTGTTATTCATGTCTTAAACATTAAGTTAATTTTTCATATTTACTGCATGTGAAATCAAATGTATCAAATACGGGCAAGTTCACCATTACAATTATGACAATTAACAAAATATTGAAATATTTTTAAATGAGGTTGTTACTGGTATTTCATGATAATAAGACAGTAATTTATTTTTATGATGGCATTTAGGAAACTCAAATTGAAGAAACAATACATTGTATTAATTTTATTTTGCGTAAATAATTTCAAACCACGTTTTAGCCACTTTAAAGATAACCTTTACGCTTTTACATATACAAATAGTAAAATATCGAAATTTAGTCTCATGTTTAAAAACAGATCGTGCCAAAATATTTAATCTCATTTAAAATTAATAATTTCTACTTTAAATATTCCAATTCAAATAATCTTGAGCAATTTAGTAAATGGTTTTAGTTTTGAATAATGCTAAACGAGAACTAAAACTATATGCATATGTCTTTAAAGAATATAATGTCGAAATATTTCTTTCCGTTTTATAAACGTTTTATTAAACATAAACCAGATACATGTACCATTTATTTCAAATATATATTTTTTAAATCTTGTTTGTTGAACATCCATAAAGTCCACTTCCACTGCCACACACACTCAAAATTACGGCCATAATATGCAAAACTTTCGGGAATATTACAGTCAATGTGGAAAATTACAAAAAGGAACCACAAAACCTTTTCATTGCTATTAAAAGCATCACCACCTTTTTTAAAATAAACTTGGTCCTCTCGTTGTCATCTAACCCTATCTTTTATCTTGCTATTATAGGTTTCCTGATTTTCATGTTGCGGAAAAGTACCAACTTTACAGAAAACTAAAGTAGAAAAACGAAGGATTGCCTTTTAAGCATCTCATTTCTTCTGCTTCAGCAAGTACATCATTTGATATTTCTATATGAGTGTGGAAAAGTACCGCAAAAGTAGCTCACACAGCATGTTCTGGGTCATATACATTTATACATAAATATCAAAGCTCTTTGGTAAAAGTACAAATAATTTATTTTTTGTGGTATAAAACCCGACGGCAAATTTTTGATATCCACCACATTTCCCTACCGACTTTCTTGATGTGATTATCATTTGTTTCGCTTTGCGAAATTTCCATTAAAGAAATTCCTTTATTTTTGATTTTGTCATTTGTTGATTTTTTCACACTACATCATGGATGGTGATTTGCACATTTTGATTCTACTTTTCGGCTGTATATTTTTCAATGGATTGGTCAGTGGTCAGGGTCTAAGGGTAAGTCGAATTACAAGAGTTTAACATTATAAAACGGTTTTTATAAAAGTTTTAGATTTTTAATTTCATAGCTTGAAAATATTTACAGGAAAAAAGAAAAATTGATTTTATTTGGTTATATTTTGCAGTGCACACGAGTGGAAGAAGGGAATAGCGGTGGATTATGTTCGTCTATGGAAGGTACAGATTTTGGAAGATGCTGTCGATATAGATCAACTGATGGCGTTAAAGAGAGTCAATGCTGTCCTAAACTTGATAGTGGAAAATTTAATTGTGATAACGGTTTTAACACTCAGACTTGTACAATGCCAACGGTAAGTATTTTCGGTTTAAATATCAGAATTTTAAGAAAATTGGTTGTGGATTGACATTAAATATTTTGAATGGAGAAAATACATTTGATATCTAAAGAAAATTTATTTTTTAAATTTGTTTTCAGTGTAAAAATATGGAAAAACCAAGAGACGATAAGGATGGCCCAAAGTGTAGCAGAGAATTGTATTGGGAGGAGTTGCCTGCTGGTATTCAGGGAGTTGCGGAATGTTGTAAGGTTCGGGGTGAGGGAAATAAGAAAGAAGCGGCACAGTGCTGCATAGACACAGATATGGGACCGAAATGTGGCAGTGAGTGTCCTGAGACTAATTGTGAAGGCTTACACTGGTAATTGGAGTTTCTTGTGAAAATGCAGGGATTGGTTTTTTAGAATCTATGTATTTGTTTTAGATATAAATATTTTAAGTGTAACTTAAATTTGGTTCTAAATTTTTGCATACTTAAAAAACATTTTTAAATTTTGGCTTATTTAAACAAATAGTTAAATTTATCATTATTTTAAAAAGAAACGAGAAAAAATGAATTTATGCTATGGTTAGTTTAATATTTAACTTTTTTCAGTGTGATTGTATGGGTGATTTCTAATGAAAAGTTAAATCAGTTGGATTATTTTTAAGGTTAAATTTTGTTTAAATTATTTGTATAAAACTAATTTAGCGCCTTATATTACATTTCTGGAAAATAAATTACCAGTTTTATTATTTTAATTAAAGAATCATTTAATCGGATTGAAATTTAAATATAGCCGCATTTTACTCCAATGAAATAATTTCAGTCAGTTATTATCACTCCTTTGTAAAATAAAGTTAAGGCTGGTGAAGGTTTTATTCTAAGTGATTCGAACATCATTCAATGTCATCATTAATATATCGTCAAAGTAAATTAAATCTGAATAGCGTTCGTCAACAAAAATTGATGCTACTTTAGTTTTTAAATAATGTATGATTGCTATATGTATTTACCATTTTTACATGAAATATTTTCTCAAATATAATGCAAACGTGTTTTTGTCTTGCTACGTGTCATCCAATTAATAATATAAGCAAGTTATCTACATTCCATGACTATGACATCATTACGTTTTCCATAAACTAAAGTCATTCAATAGATTTACATTAAGTCTCAGAACTTTCGTTTTGCTATTCTTGTAAGCGACACAATGCATGTTTACACAATAATTAGAAAGTTTTAAATACTTTTTGCCATTATTCTTTTCCGATGAATATTATTCTATTGTTTTCATTTCGTATGAATTCAATGCCATCAGTCAAATTTCACTCGACATTATGAAACCCCTTTAAACGTACTTGCAACTAATTTCTGTTCTAAACAAATACGATAAACGCTATCGACCCAAATCACAGTGGCAAGTATTCTTTCAGGTAATATATTAAATTAATTTTAATCCTTTTAAATATTCAAGCTCACCATAATTTTTTTTTTACCAAAATATCTTTCTGTAAATTACAGATACGTTTCACGCCAATCAAGTAATTAAATATGGATTCATCTCGAAAATGCTGCTCCTTATCAATCAATAAAGCTACACCAGAACCCCAACCATCAACCAGCGCTGCTGCCACAAAACAAATGGAAACCCAACTAAAAAAGATAAACGGCTTAGAAGACGAGAAAAAAAGGATTCAACTTCGAGCAGCAATGATCTGCACTGGCTGTCGGTGCGGTTGGCTCTGTTGTGATTGTAACCTGGGTTGCATGTACTGCAAACAGCGTCGTCGTTTTTGCTACTGTCAATGGGCAAATCCCACATCAGCAGGGATACTTGTGAGATATCCCTGTTCAATTTGTTTGGATCAGGGAAATAGCTGTACTTGCCATTTGCCTTGGCACTGTAAATGGTGCAATGTGTCTGTTTTGAAATGCAGACGTGGCGGATGCATTACCTTGTTGCCTGATAGACGTTCCGCTGAGGCGGAAAACTATGTTGAAATCTTCAACAGGGAAGATATTTCTGAAGAGGATGAAAGGGCAATGGATAAAATTTGCGTTGCTCAAAAAATCTCAGGTTTAACTTGGAATAGATTTCCTAAAGTACCATCAACCTGGAATAATGGATCAAGTTCCAAGTATGCTAGTTCTGTTGGCAGCGTGGATAGCGCCATTGGCACTGAAGGAAATTCCGAATAATTTCAAATAAATAATTGATTTAAATATTCTCAATTGTTAAATAAAACTTGAATAAATTTAAAATCTATGAAAAAATAATGTTTACACTCGAATTTCAAAACCTAAATATTCAATGGGCTATTAACCTTGCTTATGTCCTTGAATTTATTATTCATCCTTTTATATTTATTGAATTAAAAACATCTAAATTTTAAACTTGAAAATGTGAAATTTTATGAAAAAATATATCATGAGTTCCAAATTTTTCACTGCATTTTTCTTTAGCTTAATTTTAAAACAGGTGATTAGTGCTGGTCTATACGACGACTTACATCATCAAAGAGTTCAACGAGGATTTGCAGCTAATAAAGCTCCATGGTGTTATCTTAAAGACTCATGTAAGGAAAGTACCTTAACATCAGCTTGGAAACAAGGTGAATGTTCTCAAGGCAAACGACAAAGTCC
>JAQIWN010003496.1:0-13020 GCA_034699025.1 Entomobrya cf. arborea Gr-Col-00668
TCGGAAACAAAGAATCTGATCGGAATCGGATCGGTATCGGAAAATTTACATCGGATCGGATCGGAACGAAACAGTAGGTAAATCATCAGAGTACCACATTAACAGTTAGTACACGAAGTTATTAAATTGAAAAAACCAAAATTTTTGTAGTTTCCAGATGCCTTGGCACTTTCGCAGAGAATGCCGAGGAGGATCCAAATGATTTACTACATACGCAGATTGGAAAAGGGTTACTTAGATACTTTCCAACTATATGAGTTACTATTACATAATATTTTGTTGCTTATTAATTTTCATATGATTAATTTCTTTACATGTATTCTCACCAAAAGCCACAAACGATATCAGCAGGACATAAACAACAGTTGATTACGAGAGCATTCCGATTTATAGGCAGCTCAAGACTTCCAGAATATTCTTTCCAAATCTGCTATTACAGTAAAACTGACTGTTTAATGATTCGTGACGTAGATTTTTTTGTTAATTTTGAAGATGAAGGCGTCAAATGTGGATCTTGCTCAACATTTAAAAAAAATCAAAGTACAATAGCTTGCAATTTAAAAAAAAACGTACGTACGTTTTACGTCAAGAACACTCACTACAATACGAATTTTACCTGTGATACTTCTTCTTCAAAACCCAAAAAAAACTTCATAAACCCACCAAACTTAGCCGGTCATAAGAGATTGAGTAAGACATGCAAAAATACCAAACAGCAGTGAAGCAAAGGCAAGGCAAAGCATCCATTAACAGTTCAGAGTAATGATAAGATTAATAAAGTGATCTTGTACAGTAGAGTTTATATTACAGTACAGTTTATTTTTTACAATTAAATCCATTTACGTTCTTTCTTAATATTCTTAATAATGTATTAATATCAACTGGGTTCTGTTCAAATGCGTGGAAGGTTTGATCAAGAAATACCAAAAGCCTCAAGTGCCGGAGTAACAAGTAACTAGCAATTAGATCACTTTTCGATAATGAAAACCCCAAAGGAGGAACCCCATTCCCTCTGTTATACAAATATTGCCCCTTGAACAGAATCAATGATTATACGTGGACCACCATAAAATTGGGTAGTAAAAATATTGAAATGGTTTATGAAAAATGCTCACTTGCACTCACTGATTTAATGGGCGAGGCGTACCGCAAACTCAACGACCACATACCAATCACATATTTAGGGTAAATGAGAATTGAAAAATTCACTCAAAACATTGTTCAAAAATATTAAAAGAGCATTTCTGTCATGGTCTACTGGATCACTGGATACAAGGCGTGTTATTGAGAGACAAGACTTTTCAGAAAAATAACTGACCAGGACAGCGAAACACAAAAGCAAATACTCCTTCAGCCAATTGTCCAAGATTTTATTTCAAGAAAATTGGAAAGGTTGAGGAGTCTGATTTTTTTATCGTTTGCTTTACAGGTAAACTAAAATAAAACAATTACAATTACGCAGAGAATGGTTGTTTGTATGGTTTACGGTTTAAGTTATCTGGCTATGCGCTTTCTCAGGGTTCACATCATTATACATTACAGCGCTAAAAGTATATGCATCATTGGCTGGTAGCTACTTTACGCTGTTTTAGTCGTGTGGAGCGCTTTGCATTACACTATTGCGTAAGAAATTGTAAGTATCATGTACGTTTTACAACATATTCTCGCCTTAGTTGCAACCTGTCCAGCGTACAATTGTGGACACAGTGAAACATTAAAATATGCAGCTTCGATAGGGAAGCAAATACAAACACTTTACAACGCAGTAAAAATAATAATTGTTCGTTTAAAAACCATTTTCCTGTTTTTTCAGCCTTAAATAATCCTGGCCGTTTTTTTTTGCATATACGAAATAAGCAAACTTAATTTCCGTTTGAATTTGACAATCTACGTTTTTATCAACCTAATCAAGCAAGTATCTCAGTTAATTTTGTGCATCTCACCTATAATTGCAGCTTTAGTTATGGCAATCGTCATCATACACGACAATGTAAGTTTGTAAGCACACTGAAGACAATGTATGGTATGTTGATATGAAAAATACAACATCCCCCTTATTAATCCCTTTTACAGACTTTTTTCATCGTCCTACCCATTATCTAGTTTTGTACCGTTTTTTGATAACCGGATTTTGGACTTGGTTTCTGTTTGAAGCACTAGAAACTATTTAAAATAACTTTCCTACCAATATACTATCCCGTCTTGAAACAAATACCTAATGCGTATTAAAAAGTTTTTTGGTGCATGTCCAAAATATGCATATCCTTGAAAATTTTACATCTTAACCAAAGAGCGCAGACTTTCGTGACTTTTTTAAGGTAGTATACAACTGTATTGGTTGGTTTTCGTACAATATAATAGCTGTTCTCCCGCAGTTTTTCATTACGTTTTCAACAATGTGCTCTGTATCAAAGATGGGGCATCATGTAAAATATTTCTGTAAAAAACATATTCAAAATCGCCACATTTTTTTCATATAAGTCTCATGATATTTCTATTCAAAAGTCATAACTTAAATGAAAAAATGTGTAGCAATTTAGAATGTTTTGTACGGAAATATTTTACAAAACACTACATTATTACACTAGATGTAAACATTTTAAACGTATTTAAACCTAAGTTGTATAAATCCGGTTTAGGTTTTTTAAAAATGGTTTAATCGTCTTTTGTGAAGTTTAAGACTTTAGTGTTAGGCAAGGTAAAAACTTTTGCAAACAGTTCCAAAAGGTCTCAACTATCGCATAATTAGTCTTTCTGAGAAAATGACTTTTGTATTCTTTCAAATGTGTTAAAAATATCTTTGGCATTAAAACCTTTCATGGGTTAATTTTAATTGAACATTTGCTTTGCGCAAAATCGCAATTTAAACAAATTTAATTTTTCGGCTACAGTATGCATCCAAGATATCTTTGGAAACTTACACAATTTACATGCAAGTTAGTTTGTCTCTAGGTACAAGTTCAAATGATGGTTACGTCAACTTCAATTCAAACCGTGGCATAACGTTCGATCTAGAAATAAAAGACAGGAAGTTATATCGATCACTTTCCACTTGGAAAAGTAAAAAGTTTGGCTAATGGATTTTTATTAAAGAAGCAACTTGCCAGCAAGTAAGTGGGTTCTTTTGTACAAATGTATTAAATATGGTATTGAAAATAAAATATTCCTGCAACATATGGAAAATCATATCATTCCGCGGATTCCCCACATAAAATTATGGACCAGGATGGTTGATGATGTATATGCTATTTTTCGAAAAGGAAGGAATTAGAAATCTTAACAATTTTAAATAACTATCATCCAGACATAAAGTTCACAATCGAGGAAGAACAAAATGAAAAATTAAATTTCTTGGATGTATCCCTTACAAGAAATCCGAATGGAAGTCTAAGCAGGAATGTATACAGGAAATCAACACACACGGATCGATATCTCGATTGGACCTCCCACCACCATCGCTGTCAAAAAATTGCAGTAATAGATTCATTCACAATGAGAGCGTTAAAAATCTGTGACAATTCAAGTTTAGACCAAGAACTTCGCAGGGTGGAAAACTGCCTTGTCAAAAACGGATACCCAAGAAAAATAATTTTAAGAAGAATAGAATACTTAAAAAACCGACCAACTCGTACCAATTCTACCGTTAGTACTTACAAAAGTACTGAAGAACGAAAATGGTGTGCTATTCCTTTCATCGGACAAATTATTTACCAGATAGCAGGAATCATACGAACATATCTAAACAAAGATTTGGGTTATTACACTGGAATAAAATTAAGTACTCGGTTATGCAATTTTAAGGACAAGGCTATCTCGATTCCATCTGGAGTATATAAACTATTTTGCAACTGTAATTTAGTTTACATTGGAGAAACAAACAACATGAACAGACGTAAGAAAGATCATGAAGGGGATTTACGCTATAAAAGAATTGAAAAGTCAGCTTTAGCAGAACATGAAGATAATCATCCATCACACAAAGTTATCACGGACTCCATCGTCCTTCTTCATTTCGAGAAACGGTATTTTCAAAGAAAATTCAAGGAAGCCATATTCATTCAAAAATATCCAAACAATTTGAATCGAAGCACTGGGTATGACATCGGACCCTGGTTACCTCTAACACTCAATTTAATAGATGAATAGAACTTTTTAATTTTTGATGTGATTTATTTAACTATTCAACTACTAATTTGTTAATTGTTTCATTTTATGTTTCACTCTTGAAAAAGTGGACGGAAAGTCCTCGAAAGCTCGAGTTAATAAATAATTCATTAAACCTCTTTAACCAAAAATGTCGCTATCAAATAAAATATTGATAATTTCCGAATAGTGAATATTGACTGGTAGCTGTATTTTGAACACCATAAAGTTCTTTGGAAATTCGGAGTTCTGTATCCCTCGAATATATTCGTAGTGATTCGTAGTAGTGATGATTCGTAGTAAAGTGTTGATTCTATCAACGCAAAAAAATGAACAAGAATTCTACCAAATTTATTATGTTTAACATTGTTAATTAAGAAGATCAAATTTCTGTGAACAAAAAATCAGGTAGAGTTCTCCTTGGCATGTTTCAACATATATTGCAACGGCTATCGAACTTAGTTCTTAAACAGGTCGTTTGCCAACATGGACATTTAAAAACATTGCAATCCACTTACACGGGCTTTTGTTTTTAATTCATCGTCCAACTAGCTCCTTTACTGACAAAAAGCTGAAATGACAAATGAATTGGTGATGGAGTTAATAGGTGACCGTGTTGAAAAATGACCTTTTCGCAAAACACGATCTTATCAAATTATATTATTTCCCCACGTTTGACTATAAAATCAAGTTTTAATGTAATAGTATTGAAATTTAATACAGGTATAATAGGTTTGAATTGCAAATAGTAGCAAACGTTACCAGCCTAGCGAATCGCTGAAAGCTGTCCTTCGGTGATTGGTTTAAAGCTGGGGCTATTTGGTGTTGTGATCGTTACGTAAAGTATTCTTACATGGGACGATATTCTTTAAGAGTCAACTGTTATTCTTCTTTCATTTAATTACAACTAATCGGCGTTGAAAATAGTTAAATTGAGCAACGTTATTAGATTTAAAATAATCATGTAAGTATGGAAATTAAACCTTGATGTGGTCATCAATTATCTATTTAGAGCTCAATTCAATTTACTTTATTTCTAAATGGTTAAAATGCTTATATTTTAGGCCATAAAATAAGTAATTAGATAAATATTCAACACAGATCAATAAATATGTGTCATAATTTCATTTTGAGGATCTTTCATAAGCAAGATACTACAAATGGTTGGTACTTGAGTATTGAGTCTCACAAGTAATTTTAATCTTACACGATACTTGCAAATATAGGAATGCGACATACATGCCAAATTATTCTATTCCAAATCCAATTAAAATTTTAACCATATGCCATTTTGCCAAAATGGACACGGAAGCATTACGTATAAATTTTGCAAGTATTTTAGTTTGAAGGGAGGTGCTTCTACAAAAACATCTTACGTGTTAGAAAATTACTTCTGTTATAGCCGCTCATTATAAAAGCTAATTACTTTTTCACGTAGAAAGAGGTATAACTTCCTGTTGCCGCTGGCTTGGTCGCTATATCAAGACTTGAGCCAGTGTTAGAATAACCATGACGTATGCTTCACCACAAACTAACTTGTAAGTGATTTGAGTCATTTAATCGACAATTAAATTTTCTTGCTTGGTTTTAGTGTTGGGTTAGTTATCAATTCTCATCAGAATCAGAACTCTTGTTTCAAAATGTTAAACTGCAATCTCTCACTTGTTTTCTTTTGGATTATTTGTTCCGACTTACGTATTAATTCGAAAAATCAAGAACCACAGCTCTCAAAACAACTTTATCGCGTTCTGAATTCATCTTCGAGTTGTGAGATCAGCTTACTAAATTTTGCCAATGTAAATATCAATTTTGTCAAAATGTCATCACCTGTTACTTTATTACAATATTCTTCATTTCCTAACGAGTACTACATATATCCGATTGAAATGATGCCATATAAGGCTAAAAATTTGCAGCATTGGATTGCTGATATTGATAGGAAAGAACTAAGAAAAACTGATAGCATTAAGACACGAAATACAACGTTTATTTTTTCTAAAGCCAAAGCAAGAACATACGCAGTGCAATCATATCGAAACACTTTAGAACCTTCTAGCAAACGGCTAAATTGCGAACTTATTGTGTACTTGTATCCAATCAAGCAAAAGACTTCACCAAATATGTACCATAAAACTAAGAATTTTCGTGGTTTACAGACTATTCTGAAGAATCCATTTACAATTGGATTTTCACAAAACTATGAAACGCAAAAATGGAGATGTAATTATGTTAACACCAAACCTAGAACGTCTCTTGGACACCAACAAATGGATAAATACTGCGTTTGGTTCTGAAGATTTGCAGCTATTAGTTGAATTCGTGTTGATTTTTAAAGAAACCTATAATCCTTTTGTAATATCCATGAGCATGGTTTGTCCGTACTGTATACCATGTAATCCATACTACACGATTAATATTGGAACAAGAATAGAAGATATTTCAAAAGTTTTTACTAGTGTCGTTTCAAAAGCAAATCCTCACGTTATAAGTATACGGCTCTACTACCACATCAGGTTTTATGGAAAACAAAAACATAAAAAGCAGAGAACAAGACAAAATATATTTAAATTCCTCAAGTCAGTCAATCTAAAAGATGATATAAACTTTTTTTCTCATTTGGCTGACATTCATATATTGGACTTAGTGCTGCATGGAAACACATCACTACAGTTTAATAGTAATGGTGCGCCAAGAATTAGCAAAAATGAGTGCTCAGTTTCAAAAAATAAATTAAAGGTAAGTATAAGTTTAGTTCCGGAAATACCAGTAAATACAGAAGAACACTACGCATTTCATAAAGTAAATAGTTTAATCTTAAGAATCAATAGAATGCGTTTTGTAAGCTGCCACAAAGATCAGAAACACTGGGCTTATCAAATGCGTGAATTTGTTTTAACCTTTGATTGCCAAACATGGAGTTTAATTTTTATATCGTTCGTAGCTCTTGCTTGGGTGTCACAAATAGTTGGACATGTTAGAAAAGTTTCTTTGATGTCCGAGTTTTTTTGCTTATTATCTGCATTGATAGATCAATCCTCAAACACATTTCAAAAACCCGGAAAGAAATACATGGTGTTATTTTTTGTACCTCTGATGTATATGATATTAAGCAACGGATATAAAGGCGACAACATTACAAACGTTACGTTGGAACCTCCGCTTGTTCCCTATGATACTTTTACAAGTTTGGTAACTAAAAGATTTAAGATTTATACTCGGAGACATCTTTTAAATAACGCAGCATACTCAAACGTTAAGAAAAACGCAAACCTGAAAACAGAATACGTTCAGGAGAATGGACACGAGGCGTTTCCTATTGTGTCAGAGTTTTGGTATGATATAATGATGAGATTTTACCTCTCAAAATTTAATCGTCTCAGCGCACTTAGCGATCAAATTAACAATAAAACTTGGTATTATTTAAATCACTCTGAAATGCTACCACATTGGGAAAAGAAGTCGGGTCAAATAGGTTACGAAGAAGATACAGAGTATATTGTTGAAACCGTCATGTCGAATTGTGTGAGATCTGCTATTATATTGGATGAAGCACAGTCAGTGCAGTTGTATACAACCTTAAAAGAGTCGCAAAAGCCTGTATTCTTTGGTGAAGATGTATTAACCGAAAATTTTAAAGGATTAAAATAGTATTATAAATAGTATAAAATAGATTAATTAAACCGGGATAGTAAATTGGTGGGAAAACTATTTCAAATGGTTTCTAGTACTTCGAACTGAAACTGAGTTCTGGATATCGAAAAACGGTAGTAATCTAGATAATAAGAAAAGTGAACAAGGTAGGTTGTATATTCTCTTTTTAATTCCAGGGTTTGGTATTGTGTTTTCGACCTTTTGGTTTATTATTTTTGATTGTAGAGGTTTTGGAACTATGTTGGGGTATTTGTGGAATCTTATTAAATCAGTTCAACACTGGCTTACACACCGCAAAACTCAAGTTGTAAAAATTAAAATAGTAAAAACGGTTAAAAAACACTGGTGTTGTAAAAGTTGCAGATGAGAGACTAAATAAGTATGCCAAACGAATTTAAGAATGACGTCACAACAACATTGTAACGTGTGTAATTTGGTTTTTATGAGAGATGTGCTAAACTTTTGGTACACAGTCAAGGTAAATATTTAAAAAATAATAATTAAGATAACAATTTTTACCAGCCATTTTAGTTAAATTGAAGTAGTAAGCCAAGCGGGCCGTTTCATGAATTTTGGGGTTTTGGCTATATGACAAAATAAAACCACTTTATTAACACTATCACTAATATAAAACTGAAACATGCAATTATTTATTTAATAAATTTTCTACCACGAATTTCTTAATATTTTTTAAAAAATAAATCAACCCCCGTTGATTTTTAAGGGTAATAAAATGTTGGAAAGGTTGTCCCCACCCCATCCGTCCACTACACTAAAGAAAGGCTTCTACTCAGTATAAATCCTCAGATGGCTAACCAAACAGGATTTCTGATGAAATTCCTTTTCATGAAAGGCGCAGCTGTACTTTCTAATGCCAGAATGTAGACAAGTGTAATATTTCTCTTAACGGCTTTCCACACTCACCATACCTGAATAGGTTCTCACCCCAATGGCTTCTCATGGGGCATGTAACTATTTGGGGTGTTTATTCCTTTGCCACAATTTTAGGCGATTTCTAAACTTTAAAAACTAAAAATGTTGAACTATTGAATAAAAACTAATTATAGTTCTAGAACATAAAATAAAATAGCACACAATTTCTGAGACTATCAGAATGTCTAAAAGATTTTCCATATCCAAACGATAGCACAATTTACAATAACAAAGGACTATTTATTTATTTTATGGCAAATTACTATTTAGTTCAATTTATTATTTTAGTTTAAACGGTTTCACAGTATTATTACTATCATTCTTAGAAGAGCATCTGAATATTTTAATCTTAACCATTAAAACACTTAACTTACATCTTTGCGCAGTTTGACGAACTATAATTGGAAATAACTCTACAACAATGCAAAATACTGCAACACACATTCCTCGACCTAGAAAAGCAAAGATAACAAGTATATTTCCTGACATGTTTGGTGCCTTTCTTTCTGACATCTTGGACTTCGTTGGGATAGTATTTTCTGTCAGATCTGTTGATAAATTTAGGCCACCGCTCAAGTAATCCAGTGTTAGCAATGAAGGAAAATCTTGCCAGTATGGAGTTGAGTACACATGAATACTCATACCAAAAATTTATATCAGAATCTGTTTACTAATTAATGCTTACATCAGAATGTTTTCCCGATATTTTAAGGGATCTTTGCAAAGCATGTGCTAGGTTTAGCTGTCCATCGGTGGTCCAAATTGCGGTCCATTAGTGAGTGTCTGCATCAACGATTTGGATCCTGTTGTTTTCAGTGTCCACTACCAAGATCCGGTTTCGAGTGGCGTCAATGGCGATTCCCTGTGGTCCAGAAAGAAATCCAGGGTGTTCTCCAAGGCTGCTTATGTAGTCCAGAAAGTCAAAATCCGGTGCTGGTCCAAGTAGAATGACGCAGTTGTTGTACGGTCACGTCCTGTATACGAATTCATTCCTGAAGTTCACAGCTTATCCAAAGTATGGTTCCATTATTCCTGGCGGCGGTGACGGACGCGAGCTGATGCGGGTGCTGTGCTTTACTGGCTACATCGACAATCCAAGTTGATCGGTTGCTGGCATCCATTAGGGTCATTGATGCTGGTCCTTGGTTGCTTACTATGTCCATAGATGGTCTTCGTTGGTGGTCATCCTTCCATGTCTGAACGGCCGTCTTGTAGCAGGAGGTGTAACGGTGGCGGCGGCGTCCACGGGGCTCCACAAAATCCTGGATTCTTCTTTCGGAGGCAGCGTCTTGAACAATAGGCAAGCGGTAATCATGGTACATTTTCTATGGTCCTTGATCGGCAGCACGTTGAATAGACCCATGTTAGCAATGAGGCAACTCGTCCTTCCTTCAGAGTGCAGTAGCAGCATGAGCATAAGACCTTTCCTCGAAAGATTGTAAAACGCATCTGAAAATTTTCACTCAAAATCTTCCGTTTATGTACAAAATGGGTAGATCCCAAATACTGACCACATCATCCCTTTCGTGCATACGCATATCAACCCTTTCATATGCATATATACACTGTGCATGTATGCTTCAGGTATCTTTCACCGTTTATACAAAAATACACATTTACTTCTTTCTTGCTCTCGCTTGCTGTCGTCGTGTGCGTCACTTTTAATCCGACCCTTTCAAACTTTGATATTTATCCGTAAACCTTATACATATACTTTGTATAACTTGATGGATAATTAGCTGCTTTCAAGTGCGATGTTAGCGGGGATGGTTTTGAGAACCACTAGGGAACATAGAAAAACTGAGAATTAAACACTTTTTGCTGAGTATACATTGGTTCGATGTAAGCGAGAACATTTTTGAGACCCACTGGAAAACATGGGGAAATCTCGTGTAGACTTGTTGGTGTGAATACAATGTTTCGCTGTCGCGAGAATATTGTGGAGAACCACTGGCGAGCATGGGGAATATTGAGATAAGTGGACTTAAATGTGTGGGAATTAAAGGATCGCTGTTAGCGAGAATATTTTAGCTGTAAACATATACCTGATGCACCAGTAGTGCGTTTCAGTGTTTTTGCGCGACATAAATCGTGCGACACGTTTATTAAATGTAACTGGAAGCTGGCGTCTAACCTTTTTTGTTCGTGAAGCTTGTTAGTAAAGTAAGAATAATTTTAGTAAAAGAATTTATAGTGTATTGAATGGAAATTTTTCATGCTAGACTGTGGAAATAATATCCCTGAAAAGACATACTAACTGTTGCAAACATGGGTCACAACATGAAGTAGAAGTAATAAATTATTTAACCAACTTTTGAAATGATCATGCAATATATCCTCTGAATTTAGTAATACATGTGAATAATAATTTGTATAGTTAAACATATTCAAGCTATGAAGAAAATGATTTAACGATTCATATTTCCTCCTGATTTCAAATATTTTACCAAGTGGAGACGCATTGTAGGATTGAAAATTGACATCGTCTATGCTTAAAGTTTCCGTGAATGTTAGACATGTCAAAAAGAAAGCAATTATTATCTTGATTGCATGGATTATTCGATGCTTGATGTTGGCTCATGGTAAGATTGGTAGCTTTGTAGAGCTTTGAAGTTGGCCAGGTAATATATATTTGCTAATCTATTTTTTAGCTTATGTAAACCAATAAATTCCATATTTTTGCATGCATTGATTTTTATTTTTTTACAGTAGATCATTCCAACTAAATCCAATAAATATCAGAAACTAGTCATTGTATGGAAATAATTGGCATTTTATAAACTGCGACAACGGAGAAATAGAAATTTCTGAAAACTGGACTTGTGATTGGGAAAATGACTGATGACTGAAGTGACGAAACGTAGGAAACTTGTCCATGTTCAGATGATAAATTTAATTGTCCGTCTACACCTAAAGGTATGCCAGGTGATTGTAGCCTACCAGGGTATATTTGCGACCCGGAAGGAATTTTGAAGTTTGTAAATTCATTAAAAAATACTAAATCAAACGGTAATAGTTCTGAAGGAAATTTAACTGGTTGACCTGTAAAGAATTCTAGGATCTAAGCAGACTAATTGTTTTATCCTAGCTGCGTCTGCACCGATTTATCACAACCACAATGCGCAAAATGTTAAAGTTACTGTCCTTCAAAGTAAACATGGTGCAGGTAAGAAGACCTTGGAAAATAAAAATGCCAAAGCTAACTTAATGGATAATAGGAAGAAATTTTTGAAGGCAATTGTTAAGAAGTTGAAGAAACAAAACGTGTTTTAGCGATTGCTTATTTTAATACAGTCAGAGATAACATAATAAAGATATAACAAATTACAATCAAGTGTTAAAAATCGAAGCCTAATTTCAACTTAAATTTGCACGTGCATAAATTGAAATTTTTTAAAACAAATTGGCGCATCATTTAATAATTATACTTTCGCTAATAAAAAATCAATATTTAGGTCTACGTATGGCGACAGCATGCATATTTTTATGTTGAAACTTGTTTTTAAAACAATACGTTTATTTACATCATAATTTCTCATACTGAACTAGTCGTTATTAGTTTAAAATATTGGTTTCTTTAAAACAATTTATGATATCGTCTATTTCAACGTGAAAATCCTGTTGTTTTATACAACTGTCCATGCGCGTAAAGGTAAAAAGACATTATGGTCTTTAAAGCTTGATCTTTTATAGCAATAAATTAAGTCATTAATATTTAAAATTACTATTCTATTTTAATCCGGCATTTGAAAACAAAGGATATTCGTTTATTTTTCACTATTACATACCTTTGAACGTGATTCTCCAACACAGTTGCCCGTATGATATTAATTTTGTATGGTTAGGCGTATATATAAACAGTATACACGTGTTCGCAAAGGCCATGTATTAAAAATTATTGATGGATTCTTTAAAAAATAATTATTTTTGGTGCCATACTGCTGAAGCAGTCTGTTCAAATCTAAAACCTGAAATAATCAAAAACAGATTTTTGTCTTTTAATTTATTTTAAAACATTATTTTTCCAGACTTTCATTATAATTTCTCATGTACAACTATTTTTCATTAGTTTTAAATATGGACTACTTCAAAATAATTTATAAAATCGTTTATTTCAACATTAAATTCCTTTTGTTTTTTACAACTGTCCATACGTGGAAAGGTTAAAAACATTATGGTCTTTAAAGCACGACCTTTTATAGCAAAAAATTAAGTCTGTAGTGTATTTGAATAATAACTACATGATTTGATAAAATGTTAAAATTGATAAATTTGGCTTTATGTAAATTGTCT
>JAQIWN010003497.1:0-13018 GCA_034699025.1 Entomobrya cf. arborea Gr-Col-00668
TTTAAACCCATTAAAACCCGTTAAAACCCGTACCCGCGGGTTTCTATGTCCAAACCCGCGGGTTTTGCCATATCTGATTCTAACTTAAAGTAGCCTTGATCATGCATAACATTTAAAAAAAAAAATAAAACAATAATAAATTCAGACAATGTAGATATGCACATGAAGAGACAATGTAGTATAAGAATTTATTGGCTCGACACTTGTAAAAATCGTATATTTTTCAAAACACAAATCGTTTTTTAATCTTTTGAATGAAAAATTAAGTGCAATCTTGAATAGCTAAACAATGACGTTTTAAACAAAAAAATTGGATAGCATAATAAACTTGGGTGACATAAAGATCAGTAATCCAATCGCGCGTTATTGTGTATTGTAACTTGGTAAAAGTATATGAGACAAAAGATGAGATAGATTAGACGTAAATGTCTGTCTTGTTAGGTGGGTACTTAAACAAGTGAATCCTTTTCAATCTGTCTTCTACGACCAACAAAAAGAAACATTTTACTGTTTTGCCACATCAAAATATGAATTATCATTTTTTAAATATGTATGTAATTTACTAGTCGATTTTATTTGACTCACCCAACCAAAAGCTTGAAAACACCACAAAAAATATACACAGAGTTACCACTAAAATTTGCATGTGTGGTGACCATGACAAACGACACTGTTCTATTAGTCCTAACCTATTCGTTGGTTGGCTACTCACTGTTGGTCGATTAGGCGAAAAAACCAAGGCCACTTGATTCGATTCCTCCTTACGAGAATGAAATTCGACACGGACAGTCTCGCGTCCCCTTGACATTTTGGTTTTCTTTCCAAGATGCAAAAATTGCAATTTAGTAGAGTATCAAATCCTGCCAGATATAATTTTAATATGTATTATAAAGTAAATTATGGTAGCTAGAATGCTGGGGACATCCACATTTAATTTTGATGGTAACTTGCTATACACTACTATCAGTGGTATTCCATAAAAATGCAGAATTCTTGTTGCTTAAGTACAAGTGCCTCATAAACCAAACCTTTGAAAACTTTAAAATGCCGTATATTAGTGATATTAATGAATAATAACTTACACGTAAAAATTAAATGGCTTCTCAGAATGTGTGAGCATTTTTATTCTCCTTACAACTTACAACAGGCATGTCAACAAATATGTATCAAGTTATGCTAAATGGGCATTGTTTTTTGTTTCCATGTAATGTATAATGTTACTGACATTACGATAACATCAAACTAGCAGAACAGTCAATGCTATAATTAAAGTTTTATGCATTGTGCTTTGACTACATTAATGTCTGTAATTTGATTTGTCTGTAGTTTGTAGTAAAAGTAATTTTAAATGCGTGCATTGACAAATTAATGTCCAAATTAATAATGTGAACTAAAAAAATGCATGAAAAATCTCTGTTTTTAAATCTTTTAATTTTGAATTTTTTTAGAGCAGTTAAAGAATATTAGTAACTATTGGAAGCGCAGTGAATTCTGCTACATAATGTCATTCGATGCTTTAATAAAAACTAACAAAGAGTTCAATCATGCGAAATTTTGCTTAAATATTCTTCATTAATTGGATTTTTATATCTTGGATAAACTCTTTTAAAATTTAACATATCTTCTAGGTATTCCGGGGTTGACATCTCATAAACACGAACACCGGGGCCATGTCCAGAACCTTCTTCCTCAGTCTCAAGAAACTCACTATCGCTGTTTCCGTTTCGCTCCTCATCCCAGACATTTTTAGTCTTTACTATTGCGTTATCATCATCATTGATAGTCACATATGTTACAACACTCGAAGAATTATCTTGGACTTTGGTATTGTCAGCGATGGTGCTGTTATTTGTTACATTTAGTCCTCCTGCGCCAAACGATGGTGTTATATCGCTGGAACCAGGTATCGCCTCGGTGGTTGTTGTTGGTTTGGGAATAAATACTACCGCTGGTAATGTTGTTCTTTTTGTAGTACTGGAGCTACTGGTCGTTTGAGTGGAAGTGTCGGTAATAATTTGTTCATCGTTCGTTGCCATTGCAGATACTTCCTCAAGACCGTATGGTGAATTGTTTATTCCCTCTGTGGAGCTCATAGGAAGTTTCTTGGCTGTTACAAAGATAATGTATCAATCAGAAAATTATTATGTTGATGTAGATGCACCTTTCATCTTATTTGTGAAAACTTTTCACAATTTTAGTTATATTATGTTACGCTACAAGACATTATTTCAAGCAGCGTTTCATAAACTGTCGCAAAACTGCAATCCGCAAAGAACAAAATATATTCTTACTACATGTTTTGTGTTTTTGTGTAGGTTGTAGATGAAACTGTACTTACTCGGAAGAAACTTGGATGATAAGTAAAGCCACAACAAAATCATCCCACAGAAAATTATGAATCGATTTCTAATGCTGACTATATTGTTATCAAGTATCATAGCTGCCATGGAAATTCGATATTCGACGATTGAGTATCTATTTTACAAAATGACACTGAAGCCAAATATTGATCAGAAAGACTTGATGCGATTTACTGCTACTTTTCTCGGATAGAGGTAGTTAAAATTTAAATTAAAGAAAGCACTAAACGCATTGAAATAATTTCAGAACCACTGGTACACGATACAGTATTTCACTTTACAAAATTTGTACCATAAACAATGTAACAATTCCTGGAAAGACATACTATCTGAAAATGCGAAATTAAACCTCATTCAAATCTCATTCTTCGGCATATTATGTTTCTATGCGATTAACTCATATACACACAATCATGCTATGATTTTTTGTAAAGTGCTTTATAAAAACATAACGCATGAAATTTACAAAATTCTACATTTTTATATTTTGCAGTTTGTATCAAAAATGCCATATGAACTTTATAGAGAACAGAACAATTTACACTTTTGTCCTTCTAAACTTATTTGTCGGCCACCAAAAGGGAATTTAGATCAATAACCCTTTAAAGTTGACAAGCTAAAATAAATAAGAAAGCTAACTTTTCTACAAAACTTTCCGTGGCATATGCAAAAAAAACATACATACAAAGAAAGCATCAGCAACAAAATTGTCCACTAATAAACGTGTTTCTTGTCTTGTGTCCAGTCTCACGCACCCCAATTCTCAAAATACATACGATCATACTACGCTTCTTATCTTCGTTTCGATTTTTTAAGACGGCTTGATAGGACAAGTGTCTCGTACAAATGATTGAACCCATAAAGAAATTTCTAGTTCCTCAAAAGGACATTACTAACATTAGATCCAAGTAGCCCAGCCAATGTTTATAGCTTTCACTAACCGTCACAATTTTTCAGTACATTTTGTCCCATATATCTATAAGCACAAGGTGTACAAAAGACATAGCCCATTCTGAAGTTTACATTATTTGCAATTCACATGTAGAAAATTTAAGTAACACGAATAATGTTGTCCTGTTGTGGCTAAATATTTTGATATATCAACAAACCACATAAAATACAAATACACACAACCGTTACATATCGACAAGAAAAACATCAATAACTTGAATTGATAGAATTTTTCACGGTTTGTATTATTTTTTTGTGTTTAAGACATGTGCATTTACACTAACACTCTTCAAGAAATACTACACCAGCGACCAGAAAAAAAAGCTTGGGCTCATATCACCATCACCTCACCACTGCCACCACCACCGATCGACCCATGTCGTGTAAATTTACAAGTGGATGGGACACCTCCATGAAAGGCTCATCCGAGAAAAGAAATGAGTTTTTTTCTCATCGGAACGAAAAAAAAACTTTCACTTTACCCGTTAGAAGTAGCGTGTCGAATGAAATGTACTAGCGTATTATGTTTATCGTTTATGGACGTGGACATAACATACTACACACGTAATTACACAAAAAATGAGATGTATGCATTCGTGTTATTACGCATATTGACAATTTACAATTGACGATTATATACCCACGTCATCTTTAAAAATATCCGACTGGGACAGTCTGCTCTAGAAAACCACTTCGAACGGAAATGTACAAATTTAGTCTATGAAATTTGTTTAATTTAACAAAAAATGTCAAAAGTTTATCCAAAGCACTCAAAAATTGTCGGTGGGGGAAGTGGGGAAAGAATCAGATCAACTTTTCAATCTGGCGGAGGTCGTCAACAACAGCAAGCGCGACCGCAGGCACAACAGGCCAGGCAACAACAGCAAGCTCGTCCCCAGCAGCAGCAACAACAGCAAAATTATGGACAGCAACAGCAACGTTCACGACCCCAGGGGGGTTTGGATGACTATATGCCCTCCATGTTCACCATCTTGTGTTCAATTCCAGTGATCTTCATTCTTTATCATTATATTTGCAAGCTACTCTCCCACATCATTTGGGGATCTTTAACGGTAAAAATTTCATGAACGATTTACAAATTAAAAGTAGTTAAGAAAAACATAATTATTAAATTCTCAATGTTTCTGTCAAGATTTCCGTTGAAGTTAACGGTCCCCGATTGGATCATCCAAAAAAAGACGAAGAAACTCCGTATCAATGGCTTCTCAACTGGTGTGCAAAAAATATAAAGAATCTTCAAAATGCTACGGTCCAACTAAACAAGAAAACAGGTCGGCTAGTCCGCTACCCAGGTTTTGGTGTAACACATTTTCAGTATCAAGGGTACTGGATAAAAATGGATCGAGTACCAACGCCTGAAATCAAATGCAATGATATTCCATACGAAAAGATCACATTGACATTTGTATCATCCCGGAGAACTCGTACTTTGTTGTATGAGCTGCTAGAGGAATGTAGGCCAACCTCGAAAAAGAAGGTGGAGAACCAGGAACGTACAATAATTTACGGTGCGGATCACACAGCTCTTTGCTGGAAAGCAAGTGGAACAAGAGGCAAGAAACGACGGGATTTACAAACGGTAATATGCGCGGATGACACCAGACAAAGATTGTTGACAGATGTGAACGAGTTTATGGAGTCTCATGAATGGTATACTGAAAGGGGAATTCCGTTCAGACGAGGATATCTTGTTTATGGACCTCCAGGTGAAGTTCAATAATATATTACGTCGTTTGCTTAAAATTATAGGTCTAAAATTGACAGGTAGCTTTACACGTGTGTGGTTTGTCTGAAGAACAGGTTGCGGTAAAACGAGTTTGGTGCAAGGGATCGCTGGTGAAATTGGCTATGATATTTGCAACCTGCCTCTGTCCTCTGGAAAACTGACGGATGAAACTCTCAATGCACTTTTGAATACAACACCGGACAACTGCGTAATTCTGCTGGAAGATGTGGATTCGGTGCTGCTGACCAATAAGGCGACACATCCGGGAAATGAAGGTAACACGTGTCAGGTGACGTTTGGAGGTTTGTTGAATTCATTGGATGGAGTGGGAGCGGCTGAAGGTGGGAGGATAGTGTTTATGACGACTAATCAAGTGGAAAAATTGGACCCTGCATTGACGCGACCTGGAAGGGTGGATATGAAGGTGTTTATGGGTTATCCAAATGATGATCAATTGAAACAACTTTATGCAAGATTTTATCCCGATGGCGGAATCAAAATGAAGGCAGAGTTTGTGAAAAGGGTGAGAGAGTTGGCGATCAATGTAACCATGGCACAGATACAGGGCTTGTTTATGTTCTGTAAAAAGGATGGTGTGGATGCGTTGAGTTACTTGGAACAGTATTTCCAGGATCAGTTTTTGATTTCTGAGTTGGAACCGAATAAATAATTTGATGATTAATTTGAATGTTGATGCACGTATGAAAAAGGCGAATGTTAGGTATTTAACATGATGCCAAACTTAAAGTGTAAATGTGACCTTGTTTAGAGTTTATTGGGGAACTATGAGAAAATGTTGCTATCATTTGCATTAACGTTCTGAAAGTTTTGAAATTTCATTTTGTTTTCTTTCAACTTAGGTTATTTTTCAGTTCAAGATGTGTGTTATATGCTGTGTATATAAGCTATCAAGTCTAACTTGAAAAACCATTAATTCTGTTAATACTATTGATTAAAAGTTGCACTGCACTCCTGTATAAAAATAAGACTTGTGTTTTGAAATTATTCTGAGTGCAAGTCTGCAAATAAAAGAAATCAAGTTTATTTACGTCATTATTAAACGCAGCCTTAAACCAAAAAATTGATTTGGTTTTCAACTGCATATCGATGTAATAAACTGCTTATTATAAATAGTTGCTGAACCAGAATTTCCAGGTCGTAAAACGGTGAAAATAAAGGGGAAAATAAACATGAAACATACACAACAGAGATACTTTAGTGGAAGTCATTTTGTCATAACCATTTGAATTTTCATGCACATGCTTGGAAAATCATGAAATATTAAAAGCATATCTAAACTTCAATTGAGGCTCATATTACATCATAAAAATGATGGTGCAAATATTCATCATTTCATACGAAGCTATTTTAATGTGTAAATCTTCGTGTAAATTTCAAATTAGGAATATTTATGGAACTTTAACGAGAAAGGTTTTGCACTGTTTCCAATGTTTGCATCTAGCAAAACGAAGAAGACATCTTTCATCAAATCAGCATTCAAAATAGAAAATACCTAAGCAAATATCGTGGCAGTGTTTGCATTTTAAATTTTTCTTGGAATGCCAATTTATAGAAAGGTCGAATGCATTAACCATTTCCAGTCTCATAAAACATGTTAAGCGCTTTGATATTTTGCAGTGCAATGTTAAATGAGTACCAAGAAAATAGTATAAATTAGTTTCGGGCCCATGGCAATGCAATGACGTCTTCGATCCCAAATAACTTCATTTTCATTTGTGCTCGTGTACGAGTACGTCAACACGTTTCATTTCAGGTTAATGATGAATCTGTAAACTCATCTTACTCACTACTCAGCCTCGAAAAAACAATAATTATGCTAATTATAAAAACGAAATTATGAAAACATGAATATAACTTAACCAGATACACATATCAGGTCGTGAGATCTAGGCTGCTATAGCAGCAGCAGTAGCTATGACGAAAGGATAAACAAAGCTCCTTTTAGTCAGGCTACAAATATATCTGAATTCTGAATAGATTTACTACTATATTGAGATAAATCATATTTAGTTCGTAGATGTTTACAAAATACATTGCCACTTTGCCACTGCACTGATTACTAATACTAACAGATAAAAATTCTTCAAAGCAAACAACAAATTGTAAATATTGGAAAATATACTAAATACCTGTTTTTCGTTTCATTATTTCCATGCAACTCGCCCATTACCAGATGCATATATGTATTATGTATGTATTAAAATGACGTAGGCAGGCACCTCTTTTCTTGTACTAGATTAGATGATGATTCAACACCCATCACCGGCAAAAACTTTCATTTCGTCTAGCCACCCAATTGTCTTAATGCGCCTAAAAATAATGGGTATAAAAAGGCAAGACTTTTCATTACATCACATCATTTTAGTGCGAACTAGATCTCCAGAAAACACGCAAAATTGTACTTTGATAAAATAGCCACATATTTTACAACAACTTGGTAAGTCAATTATATTAAAATGATTCTTCAAGTATGTTTGAGAATGTGGTGGAAGTGTTATTAAATTTGTGGATACATAATTTGATTTGTAATTTTGCAGATAATTAATCTGACCTCCACAAAATGTCTCCTTCATATACCGTCGCATTAGCCTTCGTCCTTGGCCTTGCCATTGTTTCACAATTCAGTGATGCCGCTTCCGTTAAAATTGTGAACGTTGGCATTGGTGACCATTGTAGCTTAGGCGCCGCACCAGTAGGACCCGGTAATTTTTCCTTGGCTATTTTTTTACCCTAGAATAAAATTTTCGAAATTTGACGATGAAATAGTTGGTGCAATCAGTTTCACCATTCCTAGTGACACACAAATGTCTCCTTTGATATTTAAAATGATAACTGATTTCTGATTACAATGTAGATTTCTAACTGATCTATTTTCTTATCATTTCATTTGACCAGGTGGATCTTGGCAAATTGTGGAAAAGAACGTGAAAAAGGTGTGTGCAGATGGAACATCCTGCAGAAATGGCGCATGCAATTGTGATGATCTTCCAGACGGAACTGTCATGGGAATGTCAGTTGACGACCAAGGGAACAGAGCCTGCAAGAGAGTTGCTGAGCAGAAGTGCAATAATAACAGCGATTGTTTCCAAGATGTGCAATGCAAGAAGGGAGTTTGCACTTGCGATATGACCAAGAAAGACTTTTATTGTGTGGATACAAAAAATGATGTCACGATTTTAGCATAAGACTTATACACCACATACTTCATAAATTAATTATTTTTATTTTAGTTACTAGCTTAACGTGTTCATTTACTGGTTTCTATTTTCTTTTATATGTACCGGAACTTTTAAAATAAAAAAATACCTTATAAATCGATTTTCTAAAATTTTTATATATTCGCGATTTTTAAGTGTATATGCATATCGAATCATTCTACTAACTAACGAGATTACTTTGAGGAAATGGGAAAATGTGCACACAAGGTCGAAGCTAGAAAAATGCAGAAGGAGGAACAGATTAAATCACATCAAGTCTATTCAGTCAAAAGGAAGTCTTCATGAATACATAAAACAAAAGAAATTTGTAATTTTTATTGTTTAAAAAGTGCATCTTTAATAATTAACTTACAAAATAATACCTATTTTTCTGCACGTGATGTGCAACGGAAGTTATTCTTCATTCACATTAATAAAACTATAGGTTCACTAATACTATGAAGGTAATAAATTTGACATTGTGAAAAACTTTTAAAGCAACAAGCTAGCAAGCAAGATTTTTACTGGTATAAGTCTATAGCTCACACAATGTATTATTCACGACATTCTAAAAATATAAAAGAATTGACAGCTTCTTCTGCCAGGGTGACCTTGGCAGAGAGTTTAATTAGTTTCAGTATTTTTATTGTGTTTTCATTTGCTGATGGAAGATTTCTGCTGAAATGTGATGGACTCATCAAACTTTACTACATTCGATCGTCATGAAATATAAAAATATTTCCACATTGTCATTCTGTCAAAGTCTACAAAGCTAAATCGGCTTCTCTGAAATGATTTAAACTGGACACTAAACTTGATACTTGGTCGTAATACTGAGATCTTGAATGACATGACATAATATTGATTGTTGATCAATGCACTTCATCAACAAAATCAATTACCACTGATTCCAGAAAAAGACTTCTTATATAAAGTCAGAATGCTATACAGATTTAGCTATCATTCCTTCCCAATTCTTACAGTGAGCGTGTTAGCCATTATTCAGTTCCAACGCTATTGTTTCTCTATTTAGGTAACATAATCAATTTTCGTTTTCAGTAGCTTTAACTCAGATATATCACTTTTATCTAACCGAAAATGTTTTTCATTTTACAGGACATACCGATTGACAATGAATTCAAAAATAATTGTCCTTACATTTGTCTTGGTTGCCATTACCATGACTAACGCTCAAAGACGGCGTACGATTCAAGTTAATCTTGGTGACATGTGTGTACCCGGAGCGGCACCGGTAGGGCCTGGCGGTTCGTTCCAAGTGGTTGAGCGTGGAGTTAAAAAAGTATGCGCTGCTGGCACTTCTTGTCGCAATGGCGCATGCAATTGTGATAACCTTCGCGATGGAACTGTTACAGGGCAATCAGTTGACGCCAATGGAAACCGAGCATGCAAACGAGTTGCAGGTCAAAGATGTTCCAACAATGGTGAATGTTTCCAAGACGTTCAATGCATACGTGGGGTCTGTACATGTCCTACAAACAAGCCAGATTTCTATTGTGTTTCAGAAAAGAATGATATTTACATTCTTGCATGAAATCGTTTCAGAACGAAAATATTTTTTTCTATCATTTTCATAGTGTGTAGTGTTATTGATATTTGTGCACTTGATTATTTCTTGTTTGCCTTCAAATGAGAAAACTGCGGTAAAAATCGAAATTTAAATGTTGTTGTTTCCTAAATTATTATTTTGCCAGATCGTTTCAATTCATAACTAATTTTTAAGTTTTATGAAATGAAATTGCTGTAGCAATAAAATGCTAAAAGTTCCGGAATATTTTATGTCATATTTTATTTTACAGTTTATTTTTATTCTTTTTGATGTATTCGAGGTAAAATAAAGCCATATATTACAAACTTAATGTGTTAAATAAAAAACAAACTTCAAAAGATGAACAATAATTTTTAAGGAATAAGTCAAGTCAATAATAAGTTCAATTGAAATTAAATTATAAAAACCAAGGTAATGATTTTCCAAGTCTCAGAAACTAAGTTAAGGTAAAACAAGAGATTTTCAAGGTTATAACAATAAAAAACACAACATGGTATAGGTAAATAGTGTTTAAAACGCTGTAAGTCGTATAAAACCCATTTGGGGTGTAGCGATAAAAAAAAGTTTTCGAGTTAAAATATTAAATTCTCACTCATAAGAAAACAATAAAATTCCATAGCAAAGTTTCTTGTCAACAGTATCCCCCACATTTGTGTTATTTTTGTCAACTAACTTTGCAACATTTGAATGCATGGACTTTGTTCCCAAAATTGGAATTTTTGGCATGCGTTTCCTGAGTTCAAGACAAATATCAGCAACCTTAGAATTTGGGGGAACTGAATAACTCCAGTCACCGTTCTCATCTGCTTCGTTGTCCTTTACGTCAATGAAGTCTCGAGCATCATGTGAAAAAACAAAACAGAATCCGTGAGGGCGTGAACTAGCTTCCTTTTCAATCTACAAGAAATAGCATATAATAATTTTTTGGTCAAATCCTTGTGAAATTATTTGTGTATTTAAAAGAACTCTTACTTTTCCAAGAATTTCATTGTAGTCCTTCTCGAATTCGATTTCGTAAACCGAAGCAGTGGCACCATTTCCAGTGTAGAAGGACAGACCAGTTGTCTATTTAAAAACAAACATGGCAGGCATTTTAAACAAAGTGTTATTTAATGATAAAACATAAAATAAAGTAAATTCTCACCAGGGCATTTTCACTGGCAGCAAATCTATTGCAACCCATTTCCTCAGCATATCCAGCTAGTAGTGACACATTTCTGAATTCATACAAAGTAAAAGTGTGAAAGTTAGTCCGAGCATTATGATAAAATGCATTGATGAAATGCTAAAATTATTTTAAAAAATATTTAATTAAATACTTACGGATATGTTTCTTCAAAATTGTCCAGGAAACTTTTGGTAGAATCATTTTTGGAATGCTGAATGCATAAAACAACCTGTAACTTCTGTCCTTCGCCGATGTCATCCACTGGAAGTTCTACTTTGGATCTTATGTCGTCGGGCTACGTATTAAGAAAATAGAAGAGTTGATACGAAATTATAATACATTCCAAAAAAAGTTTTTTAAAAATAAATTATGATCTGTGATTTAAAGCATTCCAATAACTTACACTCCATTGATCTCTGGAAGCTTCCAGGGCAAATGCTTTAACAGTGAAGTTATCAGACTTCGGCAAGAACAAGCTTTGCACAACTAAATGGTTTCCAAAGATTGGATCCACTTCTCCAGTGTACGAGAAATCTGGTAGGGTTACTATCGCATTGTTATCAGTCATGTAAATGAAATCCTGTCGAATGGGAAGTTTCGCGTCCTCTACACAAAGAAGAATGAAACGAATGGACATTATTGTTGAAATGAAACATGAAACCCAATTTAAAGAAATATAACATACTTACCATGTTCAAACTGCTCAATGGAGCTACGACTTCCAACAGAAATGATGGTTCCAATGCTGGGAAAATTGGTAATTTTCTTGGTTTGCTGGCAATCTTCCATTGGCTCATCATCGAACCCATCTAGCAACTGCTCATGGAAGTGTAATTCCCAGTTACACCATAAATACTGTCTTGGTTTCTGCAAGTTTCAAAAATAAAGAGATCAAATAATCAATCAAAAATGATGCTTCACTTGCTTCAATATGCAATACTGACATTCATTGGTTGTCATTTAGTAAAAAATTGATTAAATTTACCTGCGAATTCCATAATCGTAAGATGGGAGAGCGACCAAACCTCTTCCGAATATTTAGGCATGCAGTAATGTACCAATTTGAACAGACAACCCCGGCACTCATCACCTCCTTCAGAGGAAGCCTATCGAAAACCAAGTCCATAACGGCTGCATTTCGTCCAATACTTTCCAGCGATTTTATCTCCCGATAAACCCCACTAATTCGTCTGCATTCTTTCCTACCACGACGTGGGGCACTTGAAGAATCTGTGTCAAAGTTGTCTCGTTCTTCATTTTCGTCATCGAGCTCTGTGATATAAGTAGAAACACAATATATTTACATCACTAACAATTTTAAAATAAAAGAGTAATTTAAGGTCAACTTTGTTATTGAGCCGATCCCAGCCAAACTTTTGTAAACTTACCAAGCGCACGTTTCCGAGGTTTATCTGTAACAGGAGCCATTTTTAAGTTCTAATTTTTAAATCTTTTCTGAACTCAAACCACAATAATTTTAGGAATATAATTTAGTGGGCAAGATTCTCTCTAAAATTTAATTCGATTTATTAGTAAAAAACGCAGAGGAATTATGATGAGTTAGTGCACCAAGAAATGAAGGCAACGAAAACTTTTCTAAAACTGACAAAGGTATTTAGAGTTTTGGAATTGCTTTTGGTGTGCAAGTGCATTCATGGTAAAAATGTACAACATTCAACAACCGCTTTTAGTAGGCATTTTATGAATTATGCAAATTTAAAAAATGAGTACACGTTGAATTGTGAAGCAATACTTCCCATAATCTTACTTGGGCGGACATTCATACTGTGCTGGCATTGCATTGTCATGGCACTGTCATACTTTACATTTAGAAGTCATCGTTAGAAGTCATTTTAGAAACTATCCAAAAAGTGAATATGGAATATGTGTGCTTGGTCATATTGCATGCATATGCAAAGATTTAAAAAAATAAAGGAAAAAACCATGTTGGACTGGCCCTTTTCAGGCCTGGGCTTGGCTTAGGCGAGGGTCGGGCTCGGGCGGTTG
>JAQIWN010003498.1:0-13017 GCA_034699025.1 Entomobrya cf. arborea Gr-Col-00668
ATCTAAAAGAGGCCTCATTCAAATAGGGGTTCACATTTTCATCCAGGAAAACCACAAGTGTGTACTTCCTGGTCTTATTGTCCAAAATATAGTTTTATTCTTACCACAATATGCGTATACAGACACAGATATATTCTGTTGTGCTGTAAATAAGTAGAAGCTATTTCATAAAATTGGGAAGCAAATCACGTGGACTTGGTGAGTGCATCACAACCATTCCGCACCTGAATTTTGTGGCATTGAATATAAATTTCATACTAAGAAACAAGTATTCATTATACCAATAATACATAACGTAGTTTTATGAGTTAAAGAACAAGATAGTCTTAACATAAAAACATAAAATCAGGGAATATTTCATCTTAAACTTTTCATGATGAACCTTTAGATAGAGTCTTGTACATCATTTGAGAAGAAGATCCTTGTTCAGTGCTTCTCTTGCATTTGTACATTTCTCTTTGTATGTAAGTCAACTTTTAAGTAAACAACCACACTTATGGTTTGTGCAAGGCCCAGTTGGATCATGGTAGGTTAGGGATGAGCAAAGCAGTGCAGTAAAATTAGAAGTTAAACGAGTACATAAACAATCCACCGTATTATTCGTCACAACTTACAGCCATTTTAATAGAAAAAAAATATGTGTATTTAGGAACATCTTTTATAGTTGACCTTTTTATATGCTCTTTAGTTCCATTGTTCAAAGGGTCCATCTTTGGGTTACTGGAAAGAATTGTTTGTCTTTTTTCTATCCAACCAAGATGGTTTTCTTTTGTCAACAAAATTTATAATACCTACATATTCCTGTTTTATATTTTGAAAAATACGAACAGATTGCGTAATAAACTCGGATTTCGTAAACAAAACTGTTACTCTCATTTCATTTGCTACATAATATGTTGTAGAATTGTAGAATATTATACTATAATGATTGTGATGATGTCAACTGAGTTTGCAGTTGAACCCAATAAAGCCATTTATGCATCGATAAGTGTATAATTATTACTAAAGCCAGGTATAATAATGGTTGAAAACAAGGGTAATAAACTTGAGATGATTTTAGTTCAATCTCCTCATACAACTTTGATTTGGTCCCGATTTGAGCCCAGTAGTTTAAGATAATAAAAATCATTTTTAAGGGTTTCATGTGATATAATGCACACAAAAAAAGGTATTGGTAAAGGTATCCCTTTATGGAGGTTTTTGTCATTTTGGTCTCAGTTTATCATTATTTGGTTTTAGTTTAAGAATAGATGGTATAACCTCATAATAAGTAAAGCTAACATAATGGACTGCATTTAAAATTTTGCCTTCAAAAACAAAAACGGTGAAGCAAAGTCTTATCTGTAATTTAAGATTCCCTAATAAACGAATTAAAAGAGAAAGGTTTATATAAACAATCCCTTTCCCTTCCACTAGACATTTTGTAAAAGTGGCAATGAATAATTCATAATTACCATTGAAAAATGAAAATGATTACGATTTTTTTTGAATATGCATGGAACAGATAATTGATGCATCTTGCATATCTACGTGTCAAACATATACATTCCCACATAATATGTATTACGCTGCACCCCAAAAGCTACAAATACCAAGTATGTCGTAGATATAAAATATTGTTTCAGACTCAAACTCAAGTTAAGTGTGCGTGACTGTTATAAACAAAATATTAGGAGGACTCGAGAGCGTAAAAAATGCAGCATACAAAAAGTATTGCTGGATTTACTGCGTACTTTTCCTTTATTTTCCAGGAAAAAAACTAGCACAAATGCTTATATTAGTCGGCAGTACAGCTATATGATCCCAAACTAAAGTATATTTTACTAGATCAATTATCCAACCCAACTATCACATTTACGACTGCAATATAACAGCAAAGTACACTAAAACAGTGTACAGTAATATCCCGCGTCGAGAGAGTGCATAGGTTACGAATTTCCACTTCAGTCACAGACAAATGCATTCAAATGGTTGTCAAAAGAGAGAAATTTCCCCAATTTCAATAATACAATATTTATGAAAATCAAGGACACACTTTCCACAAAATATTTCATTTAAGCGTACATATATTATTAATGTGTGTATAAAAATCAAAGAATGTGCAGTAGTGGTACAAGTACAGATATTAAAAGCTACAACAACACAACACACATCAGTAGCAGAAGGGTCTATCCTTTTTTTCTCTCATGCCTATTCTTCCTTTTTTCATTCTTAAAAAAAGAGAATCATCCCAATACATATTATATGGCACACTACAGACTACACAAATACATTCATACATGAGCACACGTGAATAATAGTGGAAGAGCGGTGGTGGTGGTAGTGTATGGCAAAAAGTCTGTTCGTTGCATTGAGAAATGGGTATAAAGCAAAAGCGTTCAATGTCACAGCTTGAGTCTTTTATACAATCATCTTCCAAAGTTTCCCCTTTTTTCCTGTTTTTCTTTATTGAAAGGCAGAAGTAGTAGTAGTGTATCCGCCGCATCCGATTCCCAGAAGCATATAGCACACAAATTGATAGTGAACCGTGAAAGAGAGTAAAAAAAGAGCAGTAGTGGTGGTGGGTACGTATGGAAGTGAAATGATGATAATGCACACACATTCACAATTTACGTATCACCACTACTCCCATACCACCATCATCGCCATTGCCTTGTGAGATCGTCGTCGTCGTCATCATCACAAAACAAAGTGGAGAGGC
This sequence comes from Entomobrya cf. arborea Gr-Col-00668, assembly GCA_034699025.1. Classification (NCBI taxonomy): domain Eukaryota; kingdom Metazoa; phylum Arthropoda; class Collembola; order Entomobryomorpha; family Entomobryidae; genus Entomobrya; species Entomobrya cf. arborea Gr-Col-00668. Next base: position 2,702 of record JAQIWN010003498.1, read on the forward strand.
GATAGATAAAGAGTATTTTTACTACGTTTGTTGCAATAATAGAAGCATTATGAATGAATCATAATCTTACCATATTATATTATTCACATGATACAGAGAAGAGACAGAAAATCAGAGTGCTCTTTTTTCTTATGAGGTTATATATGTACGATGATGCCATTTTTGCTACTTACTTTGCGATGTCAGCTATAGATAATGACAGTCGTGTGTGCATTTGTCAAGACTAATCGGAGCCCATTTGTCACATTCATATACCAATGCATGAATTACAGCTTGTTGGGATGAGATGTCTGAACAAAATGTGAGGAAAAACCACCACCACTACCACCACTTTGTCTAATGTTCCTGTATGAATATTAAGTAGCAAACTTCGGATTGAACTTTTTCCTCTTCTTCTTCTCTCTCTTTCCCTGGTTCTCCTGTTGGTGCTGATGTTGTGGAGACAGGCCAAGTCTTAAAATCACGAAAATGATAGTGGCCCTTCCTTGGAAAGTTGTTGAGAAGATGAGAATCAAGACTTGCTATTAACCTCGGCCGGAGGTTGCGGTTTTTTGGTAAAAGTTGAATGCAAAAGTAGCACTCGTCGTATGCATTCATAAAATTCAAAAGTGCACTTCTTCTTCTTTTGACAGTCTGTGTGCATACATACTTAACAAAACAGATACAAGAAGAAGATGCTTGGGCAAAGTATGATATTTTCACTCTTTCTCTTGAGACTATATTACGAAGACAGAGCGGTGATAATATAATGATTAATCTGAGATGTTGAGAGAATGAGAATGATGCATGAGGATGCATGGTTTTTACGCTTTAAATCACTCAGCAAGTTTTTATAAGAAGAAAAGAGATTTGGAACAAGAGAGACGAGAGGCCGAAATGAGGTGACAAAAGCAAGAGAGATATGTTAGTAGTTTTGTGCTTTGGTGGCGTTTTTCTTATGTACGTTGTCATTATACCTGTGAGCTTTAAAAAAGAAGGAATTCTTGAGAAAGAGAAACTCTGTGAGTGAGACAAAACAACCATTGCTTTAAGTAATTCCCCTTGTTGTTTCGTCCCGATCACATACAACATATTTGCCTCTTGTTGTTGTCGTTTGTAAAGGAGAGCGAAAAGCAAGTGTTATTACGGAAAACATGTATATTCCATTTCGTCAAATTCAATTTGAGAATTGGATCACATGTAATAATATTCGGTGCTTGGTGGTGGTGGTGTGGTGTGTGTGGATATAATAGCGATATAACAGAAGAGAGAAAAAAGTGAGTGGTTTTTTTTCTGGGTATAATATAGAGATGTATTGCTTGTGTGTAGCGTAATAATAGTAAAGCAAAGACGTGTTTACAAGCAACTGTGAGAATCAGAATACACAAAACACACACCACTGTTATATGACAAAGAAGTAAACTACAATTTGATATTAAGAAAGAAGGAATTCCTCCTGACATTCTCCTCGGTTCCTTGAACAAGAAGGGACTGTTTAAGGTCTCCTTTTTGTATGCTCATTCCTCTTCTCTGTTCCTGTGATCCGAACTCAGAATTGTAATAAAACATATAGAGAAAAAGAACGAGTCTGAAAAGTATATGAAATCCTTACACATCAATATCCACACAACATGGAAAACCCTACGTGCGTCTTTATCCTTTAGAGAAAATGTTGATGTGTTGAAGAAATGTATTTAGCAGTAACATGAAAACAATTCGTCGAAAGAATTGAAGTGTAGTAGTAATAATAGCAGGAGTAATATGTCAAATGAAATCACTTATAACCCCTTCATGGACAACTGTGTAGCCAGTAGAAGTAATAAAAACAGGAGAGAAAAAGAAAGGAACGAACGAAAGAGAAAAATAGTTGATAGCATGAAAGAAGGTTCCATATCAGAAACTTGTATATTGCCTTGCTGCTTGTGTAAAGTAAATCTTGGTTCTGCCTCGTTTATTTGTACCACCACTCGTCTTTCTTCTCTAGTTGCTGGTGTGTTTTTTTTCATTCTTATGTAAGCCCGTCTCCATGTCCTTTTTCATTATTGACATGTGATCTTTTGTACTAATGCTGCCTCTTGTACTAATTTTAGGACGCTTTTGATACCACTTTGTTTGCTATCAACACATCTTCCCCCTTTCTTCGTATTTTCCAAGGTTTATTGAGGGAGAGAGAAAAACACAGACATCATCAAAAAAGCAAACATTGTCCAGTATAAGATCAAGACTTTGTAAATGCACACATTATAGAACTCATTGCAATCAGAATATTAAGATGCATGGGAAAAAAATTAAAGCCACGTATATACCAGTCATGTTACCAATTAATATTTATTTAAGAAGATGTGTAGTTCAGATTAAAATCGAACAATTTTCATTGCTCCAACTGATGCCCAGCTCACCCTGTTTCATTTTAAAACCGACGAAACCAATACATTTGTAGTTTTAAAGTTCTTTTCTTTATAAGCTTTGATTTATTTTCTACTCTGTTCTTCAATTGAGGTTTTATTGTCAGTTATTTGGTTGTGTATTCTTTATACTCCTTTTCTTCTTGTCATCTCTGCACCTTTATTGACAAAAATTCCATTTTATTCTCCCCTTTTATTTCCTTATCTATTCCACCTATGTTTACGTAATACGAAACAAATTAAACGATAAAAAAGGAACAGAATGTCTGCGACACAACGTCAGTCGTCAGCAACAAAAATCAGAAAGGAAGGGATTGACTTTTACATGATTAAGAGCTTACACCTAACACCTATTTCTTTCATATGAGCGGAGCGCAACCAAAATGTCTAGGAAAATGGTTCTTTCATTTGAACAACAATCAACACGTATTATTCTGAGGAAATAACTATTTTTGTACGATGGTTGTGAATGATGCAACATTTGGACAATTACACAAAGGATTTTTGAAACCTTTCAATCTGTTACAAAGAAAGTCAACAATTACGACAAAATATATGCTGTACAATTTCAAACAATCTTAAATGAATTTCCTGAAGAAAAAGATCTTTTCTTATTTGCTTCTTTATGATATGCTGTAGTAGTAGTGTATTTCGGACAATCTGAAAGTCTGCGTTTCAGAAAAAGCAGCGCAGCTAGCTCTGCTGACTGTATTACTAAACTTACACAAGTGCATATGCATATTATATTATGTTTAACGTAAAGAAAAAGTGAAGCATATATGCCTGAACCACAAAAACAGGGAACAAGGCATGAGGTAATCTTGACAGCGGACGGATTCGATTTCAACTTTAGATTCCTCTCGAGGAATTTTCGGATTTCAATCAAGTCCTCTGAATTTTTCAAAAGGACAGGGAGCACACCTGGGACTATAAAAGTGGCAAGCAATCTACTGGTGTCCAGTTCACGTATTGCCTCTATATTTATTCCATTGTGCGGTAGTGATGGTGGCGGTAGCTGCAAGAAAATTGTGGCAGTGGCCATGCAATCAAAGAAAAAGCGAATCTACAATGTTGATGTGTTTCCGAGAGTGAGCTATTCCCGTCTTACTTATTGCGGCCATTGGATTACAGCTTGAAATGGGCACTATTATCGGTATTATTGCTACGACTAGGTATCTTTTGCCTGGTTTTTGTTTTCCTTATTATGTGTACATGCAAGTTTGTTGAAAATTGGTAGTAGTACGGAGTACGGAGAGCGCCTTTTCTTCTTAGATGTCATTGTATGAAAGCAAAACCGAAAGAGAGAAAAGAGTGGATAATATACCAAAATCATACGAGGCACATACACAATTTTCTAGCTAAATCTGAGGAGAACTACCACTACCACGATACCCATTTTCATTTTTAATGGTTTCTTCTTCCTCTCTTTCTTCCCTTCTTTTGCGTTTTATCCTTTTATTATTCGTTTTGTACCACTGCCATATAGCTAGATACTTACTTTTACTAGAAGACTAAAAGTGAAGTAAAGTAGTAGCAGAAAAAAGCTGCTGCTGGTTGGTTGGTGGTACAAGACATATTATTACATCAATATCGGTACACATGCTTACACATATTCACCACTATTGCTATCGTCGTGATATAGTCACTCGGGGCCGAGTTACTCTGTTTATTTTGTTCCAACTAATTGGTCTGGTTTGCCTGTCATTTATGGAGGGATAATTGGACTGAACTGTCAGCAATAAATAAGCACAAGAAGAGCTACATAATAGGAGCAGCAGATACATGCATGCATATTCCGAAGAAACTTTAATATTACATAGATATCAGGCGGATATCACATACCACCACACTTTTATATATATAACTTTAACTTTAAGAAGCCTTTATATGCACCGTGAACCCGTGAACGTTCAGTCTTTTAGATTTTGTATATGTTTTAATTTTTATATCTATATTCACCACGCATACAGATTTACTAACTTTATATACGTAACTGACCGATATCCATTATCCACTTTGTAGAGACATAGTTAGTATAGTAGTACACTTTTTATAGTTCATATCAATTCATTCCTGTTGAAAGTAGAAACTTTGTCCGAGAAAATTAGAAGTGGTAGACAGGAGCACAAGAAGAGAAGTGATATGATGATCCAATATCTAGACAATCAAGCACAGACTTCGAAGAATTAATTGAATGCCGACCTCTTTCCAGGATTTACGTGGCTAACCGTGCGAATGAAATGAAATTCTATACGGTATGCTGGTTGCTACCTACAAGTCACTCACGTCACTCAAAGTGAAGAAAATTGTAATCCAGCATTGCTGGAAATACACATTATACCGCACCAACATCTCAAATAGATGATTATACCAAACTACTAAAAGACCGAAATAAGTTTGAAGATTTTTTCGTGTGTCGAATGGCACAGTCGAAGATTTTGGAATTTACAAGTTTAAACAGAGAGTTGATATTGACTGTTTGAACCATATTAAAACAAGCCAAAAATGCATGAGGATAAAGGATGGAAAATTTTATAATAGAAAATTTTGCATACCTGACCTGTAGATGTGATGGACAAATGAATGCATCAAAAATTATCTATACTAAAGGAAAGGACATTCATGTCAGTCACAAATCGTATGTAGTTTATTTGACAACCTGAAAGGGGAAAGTTGTCAACCTTGAATTAAAAACGTTAAAAATTGACGAATAGAATTTCATCTATTCTTCTATGAATAGTATGTCAAACGAGTGTCACGTCACGACCAAAAAACTTTGTCGGTTTTAGAACCACAGAGAAGCATATCATGATTTTGATAAATAGGCAAAGCGCAACAAACCCAGATGAGCTTACATTTTCATAGTAAATATCTTGAAGATATACAAATAAACCAGTGTGTCACACTAACCATTTGAAAACAATATTTTCCCTCATATTTGTGTACACATTTTATTCCTTGTACTTTTCAGTTTTCTGGAGCAAAATGTTTAAGTTGCTTTCGATAATTGGTTTGCTCATTAAATTTGAGATGAATGTGTTTGTTATGAGCATGCAATTTTTTCAACACATTTGCTCCTGTCGTAAAAAATGAGCATACAAAGTTGCAAGTGTATACATTACATTGCAGTAACAAGCCTTTTTTTATTTTAATTTAAGAAGCGCTGAAAAAAGCGTATCAGTTTCGTGTTCAATTTGAAAATATAGTAACAGCGATAAAAACGCTTTTTAAAAGTTCAGCAGTTGTGGCAGTAGCTCTTCTACAGTCTCAGAGAGGCTCACTCCGTTGCATTATTAGCTTATTTTTTTCAGTGACGTGCCGAGATGAGTAGTACACAGAGAGAGTCAACTTGCATTTTTCAATTTTTCTCTGTCAAATCAAGCATGAAACATGTTAGGCAGCAGTACATCTCATAATAAAAAGACAACTTAACAAGATTCATATTTATAATAGAAAAGGGCCGTAAATCATCGGATGATTGCATGTTTATACGTCTACATTCATATAAAAATATTAAGGTGTATGCCACAAACATTATAAAACACTCTTTACTTTCTGTGTGCATGTGTACAACATATTATATGTACGTAGCAAACAATATTTTTATTTAATAATTTTTAATAAAAACGATGTGAAGGTATATAGTTTGGTGGTGGTATTGGTAGCAGCAGCCACACAGTTTTATATAAAAGGAAACACGATGAAAAAAGTACTTATCTTTTTATTTAATACATTTTAGATGCGTGACAGTAGCCAAAATGTCATCTGCTTTCAGCCCACGTCCCGTCATTATGATGGTATTATGATTAGTGCATGAGTCAACGTGAAGTTACATGCTGCTCTCTGCTCCTGTAACTGTTATTGTAATAATTTATTGAATTATGAATCCTTTTATACAATACACACGACTACGAGGAAGCTCGCTTTCGCTTATCATTCTTCAGCTACACAACAGCGTTTCTCAAAAACTTTGTCGTTTGATTTACCTTCTTGTATTGGATTTGCAGTAGCAAATGGAATATCATAATAATTATCATCATCGTCCACATGAAATTAAAACCATATATCTAACCTTGCAATTTAGTGAACAAATTACGTTAAAAGTTTTTTCAAGAAATATGCAAGGAAATGAAAGTCATTTATTTCTTCGCATTAAATACAGCGCGCGCACACACGGATTTACGTTTCAGTTAATAAATCACTTAATGAAAAGTGGTGGTAGTCTCTTGAGAAATGATTAGGAAATATATTATAGACATAAATATATTATTTTGCATTTTATTTGGGAGTGAAAGATAGTACGCGTATAGTGGAGCTTAACGTTTGCATGAGAGCAAGCTAACCAACAAAATCATACAAAGATTGAATGATGATGGACCACATACGTGCAAATATGCCAAAGAAACGAGCCCTCTTCTGTCAAAACCACACCAACGCCAACTAAATACTAATCATGTGAAGCTGTAGTAGTTGTATGGAAAGTAAGGAAAAAAATCATCCGATTAAAAATTTGCGGTAGATACAGATGCAGTAATCAATGGTTTAAAATGTATAGAGAGAATGCTTACGGCAAATTTTTCTTGTACCGCGAAATGTCGTGAAGTAGTAAATAAGCATGGTTTACGACTTGTGTGTGCACTTATACACATTGTATTCAATAATGAGAGGAAATACCAAAGATGCAGAGTGAAGAGCAATAAGACATTTTAAAAAGTGTTCCAATTCAATTTAAAAACTGGTTAAAAGTGGCGTTCAGAATTAAAATTCAAGAGACCTGTGTGTTTGTGCCCGTTTCACTTATTTTCATCGATTTGTGTATGTCTGCTAGAGTTAGAGTATTATATGTGTGTACTTAAATGATTTTGAACTTATACATATATACAACTGAGTGAAAAAACGAAAGAAGAAGGAGGAGGAAAGGAAGATGAAGAGATTTTGATCAAGTGCCAAACCCACTTGTCTTTTGACTCGTCGCCCTCCTCATTCCAAGAGAAAAGTAGTCATATAAAAACGCATAATATGTATATATATTCAGTCATCATCTATAAGAACACAAGTTCATCATTCAAGTATTATCTAATATGCATACAATATGTACATTCATACACATATTTCCTTATTCCTTTCTCTTACTATCATTATATTATTATTATTATCGTCCTCATCTTCATCATCCACACGATACGTTACCACACACGCCACAAGTAAGTATCTCTGATGATGATGATGGCATGCCGGTATGCCGCTGCTGCTGAATCTTCGTAAAGAGAGCTCAAACAAGGCATAAGCAAAAGCGTCGAGTTTTTTCCAATACATAAAACACACAGAGTGCGGCAATACTTACAGCGGATGAACGGCAGTTGTAAGAGTGCACTTGATGGTAAAGTGCTTGTCTACAGTTTTATGTGTGAGGAGCAAGAACATAACATCTAAAAAGAGTTTCCATCTTTTTAGGAAAATGCATTATGCTACAAAATGTTTTACATATAAGCCTCGGTAACACTTTGTTTCATTTTGAGCTGTTCGGTAAACGTAAGATGTGAAGAGAAAGAAAAGAAGAAAACCTTGTTTATATGGAATTTATGCATATGCATTAATGTTCCTTTTCGCAGTACTTCTTACTTTATGTAAGACATTTCTAAAGATGCTAAACTGTAAAGGAAAATCTCATGTAATGCTAGTTGAGTGATCAGTTGAGTAGCTTAAAAGAAGAAAAAAGATGATAATATCTCGGGACATCCTGTATGCATACCTTTCCAAAATACTTTCCAGTTTTATACTAAAAATCGTGCAATTGTTGTGATCCGGAAAGGATCCTACAACACAAATGTATCGTTTATCAATTTAATACAATGATATTTTTTTATCTTACAATATTCGTCGATTCGTATTTTAGTTCTATTGTTTTAAGTATTTAATACAAATGTAAGAGAATGGTTAAAAGCGAAACAATTGTAACAGAAATTTAGGGTTTTTTGTTGCACAATTAAAAATACATCAATTAGCATTGTCCAGGATTTTTTGGTAAATTGGTTGATTTTCAACTTTTTTTTACTAAGAACCTGAGATTGAGATTACTGCTTTTCGTATAGCTACTCTTCCTTTATGTAAATATCTATGTTCGTGATTGCATAACACATAAAATGAAAGTATAAAAGTCTGTTCAAAGTAAGATATGAGCGTTGTTGTTGCCATTAAAATATCGAATCTGTCAAACCTCCAATTTGTGGATACTTTGTTTGAAAAAATGTCTTCATTCCTTGTTTTGGACGGTTGTTGTCTGTTTTCGACTTTCAACAAGCGCTTGCAATCTTCCTACAGAAAATCACTTCGCATAATGCTCTTATCCTTAACAAACATGCACAACAAGAAGAATACTAGAAGTCACACTCTTGTATGCTGATCTCCTCATTTCTTTTTATATTTTTCCCATGTAAAATCAACTCAAGCAGATTTACTGAATTTGCAAGGATATAATTGCCTCGTAAAAGATGAAACATATTCCTGCACATTCATTTGACACGACATATCCAATTAGCTCCTATTTTCTTGTTTACGGAGTTTTCGTGTCATTAAAATGAAATACACTTATTTCCATTTTCATTCATTTTGAAGGACAGAATAAGCGTTGCTATTTTTGAAGATAAATTCATTAGTTAGATTTATGCCAACTTACTTACCTAATAATTTTATATGTGGCAATATTACGTGTAATGCAGGTACATATCTTTGGAGATTTAAAAACCGCAGTATAATAAACATAAAGGAAATCTATCTTTTTTACCGTATCATTTTTATAACTCTTTGCAACAAATTTCATATCAAAGAGAGATTTTACTGTCATACACATGTAAAGGTTCAATCAATGAGAGTATACTTTCCATCGTGAAATATAAATAACATAAATGTCATCAAAAAAATAAATTTGCATGTTCCAGTGGCTTTATGTTTTTAAACGCATTGAAACCAGTAAAATATTTATTTCATTTAACAAAGTGTATCCGTTATAAAATAAAAACGCACTTTTTCACCCAATTATAAAGTTGAATGCATATAAATATCTAGCTTAAAATATCTCGAAAATATCCTCAGATATCATTGTATAGAATGAAAATTTTGTTGAAGCATTTAGCTACATGCATAATAGTTGAATTGGAAACCCATTAAAGAGAAGGAAAGCTCTGTGGGCTTTGATGAGAGGGGGAAATTAAAGAAAAAAGTTTGAAACCTGTCAATCAACCCTGAAGAAATAATGAGCCATCTGCATTCAGTTAACATTCTGAGCAGTACATATCCCGCCCGGTATATACTGCTATCGATAAGTGAAGTACTAACGGGTAATCCAAGTTACGAAAACATTCAACTACGACAAATACCTTGTACTAAGCATGTTCTTAAACATTCTCTCTTCTAGCTGATCACAGTGTGTTATTTCTCCTATTACTTTTATTATTATAACCATTTACATAGCTCCCTTTAAGAAGAAACCTTAGAGTCCATCTATTTTCAGCCGTTTCAGAATACAGAGATATATTCCATTCAGCTTGTTTGCTTTGCTTTCATCTCTAACTAATAACCTCACGGCGAAAATCTGATACTTCTCTAGTTCGGTATCTCTCCTTTACGTAATAACAACATTTCAAGATATATTATAAAAAGAAGATACTATTATGTGTGTCTTGTGGGTACGAACTTATTTGAATAGAATAAACACATATGGTTTACTGTCTGTCAGCCGCCATCGTCAACATGCCAAACGTATTCCTTCAAATTCAAACCTACCTATTATGACATTGTACAGAGGATATCCATCATACCCTAATTCTAAATTGCATTGGACTGTTGTTATGCGGCAGGCAGACCTCTCTCTCTGGAATATGTCAGCTTTGCTTGCAAAGAGAAAGCGACCAATAATTATAAAAAGAGATCGTC
>JAQIWN010003499.1:0-13015 GCA_034699025.1 Entomobrya cf. arborea Gr-Col-00668
AACCGAGCGACAAGAAAATGACCACTACTGAGCTGTGACCCTTGTACAGAGGGCTGGTATAGACAGTGACGACTGTAATAGAATATTTGTAACATAAAACGTATAAGATATTTTTTTTTGTAATGTATAGGCTTTTTATAAAGTATTTTTAAATGCTTTACCTATCACTATCACCTATCTTTTTTTTAAAGTTATAATACAATTTGTAACGTACGATATAGTAAACGACGACGGAGACGAAGAAGTTGACGCGTGGAGCGGAATTAAGCACGCTTAAAATACTTTAATTTGTTTTTTTAACGTGTTACGTCCGCTTGCCCGGTCCGGTCCTAATAATATGGTGCTATTACCTGACCAACTGTAATGTGAACAAAACTGTCACAAAGTCATAACGAAAAAACGATAATTAATTAGAAATATTTATAACTAAAGTTCTAAGTATTGAGGTTACAGTTCAATGTTGAACTGTAACAAAAAAACAACAGGATCATGTTTACGTGAACTTAGGATAAATTAATATTTACTGACGACAGTAAACCTAGGATCGTACGTATTTTTAATAGTCTATATTCAAACCAGTAATAAAAACGTATAGTAATGATGATGGTAGTTAACCTACTGTAAGGACGACGCTGCGTAATTGAGATGATAACATAAATATAATATTAAGATGAAATAAGAAGTACATACGGAATTTCATGTATCATCGTAAAAATGATAATGATTTAAGAATGTAGTTAACTTGAATAATATAGAGAATGATGTGATGATAATAACAAAACAGTTATCGACGAAGGTTGTAAACTAAACTATTTTTTTAGAGCGATCAGTCAACGTTATCTTGAAATATTAACCGGACGAAGCCAGTGGGCCCTTCCAGGGGAGTAGCACAGAAAGGACATTCAGCCTGAAGACCTTTGGTTCCATGAGGAATTGGCATGTTTGCCCAATACCTAATGAGAATTTAAAAAAATGAGAAAAGTTTAAAAATCAATATAAATCGGGTTAATTATTGAAATGTTTTTGACAGATATGAGGAATTATTTGGGGTAATGAGCTTACTTTGCCGTTCTTTCCGATACCATGTGCCCACAGGGAGAGAAAGCATGCGAAAGTGTTCCACTATCACAATACGTTGAAGGCTCGTACGACATCGAAAGATTGACAAATGGACCACTGTCCATACAAATTGGACAAGTTCTTTCCTTTGACTCGGAGCCTTTCTTGTGACCCCATTCGTGAAGTCCTTGCACGTGGCCACATCTTCACAAAATCAGGAAAAACATACACATGTTACAGGTGTCTCCCAGAACGAAAACTTAATGCAAATAAATATGTCAACTTACTTTAAGTACACGTAGGGTTCCCTGTCCAATGAATTAGTCTTTCGTCCAACAACCAATGTATTCAGCCCAACCGGACATTGCGGTCTTGCAGCATTCAACAGATCTAGATTTCTGTCCAGCTCTTTTCTCGTCTATTGAATTACATTTAAAAAAACATAATCATGGTACTACTCAAGAGATTTAAGTACCATATTTTAAAGTGATTCTTGCTATACTTACCGGTGACTTTTCCAATCCCGCTGCTGACCTCCACAGAAGGGTAACTCCACATAAGTCTATCATAGAACCATCCTCCAAGATATTCGACTCATTCTCCAACTTTTTGCCCCGTTGGGGTGCAGATCGGGATTCCCGCATTGTGTAAAGGCCACCATTAACACTAACCTCACGCCAAGGGAGTACCTTGGCATTACCACCCACAAAGGAACCCTTGATATGGAGCAATAGCACCCCATTTGTTGTAAGGCCATCAATCATTCCAGTCTCCTCCCATTTACTCGCTTTCTCCTATTCATATTTCAATCACAACAAAAATTAAATCACTGACTTGTCATTTGCATAAAAACACGACGCAAAGCATGCTAACATATTTTATTTGACACATTTTACAAAGCAAATCTAATTAATTGGATATCATCTCAATCTCAATCCAAGCTCAACTTACCCCGAGGAAAATATTCCTTGACGAATCAAACCCAGCTGCATAAACTCTCGCCGTATACGGTGGTTTCCTATCCACCAAAATCCTACAAGCAAACCTCGAGATAGTTGATTGCATTGACTTATCCACTCCACCAGACTTGTCCCCTGCGACGGTATCCATTACCACAAAGTCTATTGGCATCTCTGAGGATCTTCCAATTTGGAACATGTCTGTATCTTCATCCGGTACGTACTCTACCACAACAGCTTGATTTCTAGAAAGGGTATACGAGATGGAATGGATTTGTGAATCAAGCACAGCCTTGCTCGTGTGTGGAGTATCGACCACATAGTGCTTCGAACGTTTGATCCCAGATGCTTTCTCCTTCCTGTACAAAGTGAACTTTGACCTTCTCCTTCCCTTATCGCCTTGTGGCAGGTAGCCATTGTAGCCAAGTACTAAAAGCTCCCCGTATCTTACAGGTTGAGCGGATGGAGCATTAGAGCCTGGCATTGATGGCACCACAACTGACGAGTTCGTTGTCATCTCTTTATGAACTTGCTGATGACTACTGCTTCCATCTGCAGTCACTTTTGGATCAAACTGACCCATTTTTCACTCAAATCGCAAATATTTCCCGATTGAGTGTTTTCTTTAAAAGGAAATGAATTTTCCAATGAACCGAAATAAAAACTCTCAATGTTTAAACAGCTCTCTCACAACTAAGCAGCGTAACACTTTTTGTAATACTTGTTCACACACACAAAACAGATAAAGCCGATATAATAAAGTAGGTAATCACTTTGTCTTTTTTATAAATTTAGTCACCACAAAAACCACAAAACCAACTTTTTTACACAGTTACATTTTTACTTCTGTGTCTTGTTTGCACACAGAGCATATAGCATAGGGATTTTTTTCAATCAATAAATTATTATGTGTATCAATATTTAATGTAGGCATGCGTTTTTTTGGGTTGCGTTGTTAAATATTTGACAAGTTTAACGGTAAAAACTGCATCACAAAAAAACGAAATGCACTCGTTTTTTTCACAGCTAAAAAGTCTGATCATTACTATTCCTTTTCTTATTCATTTGATTGATTGATCTCACATGACACATTATGCACGTCACGTTCTTTCTTGCCTCAAGGCTGCTGCTCATCTAGCAAAAATTCACTCCAAATTGTTTGATCTTTTCTTTTGCATCCCTTTTTCTTTCAGAGTACTTCTTTGTTGTAAATGGGTATGTAGGCAGGCTGGTCTCTTGTTGTGTCTAATTTGTTTCTCAATATATCTTAATACTCTGTCATGAAAAAAAATAAGAAAAAATCATTCAGTCATATCATCATAAAATCAAAATACATCCCAAACATGATCACAAGATCACATTAAAACTACTCATGTAACTTAAAAACAGAAGCACTACAAAATGAATTTGTTAAATTAAAAACAAGTGTAGTGTCAGTGTGCACCCTTTTATGCAAATCTGCCAAAATACTCATTATGGCTTTGCCAATATTTTTTATCTTTTGTTGATTTGATGTTCATGTGATGTGTGAGATGTGAGAAGTGAGTTTGAGGAGAAGACCTAAAGAGACCCAATAATTGACCTATCATCATATTATCATCATCAATAACTTTTCAGTTTTAATCGCATCCTCGCTCAGGTCTCTTCTCAAGAATTCTCTACTGATATGATAATGCATACAAAATAAATCTCAGTTCTTCTCTTGACTTTGACTCTTTTGTATCATCTTGTTGTAGTGTTAATTAATGACTCTTCTCAATCTTTCTTTTCCTAATCATCACACAGTTTTCTGTGTTGGTGGTGGTGATGATGTTGATGGTAGTGTATCATTATGATTACCATAAAATTTGGAGAGTTTTGTCTTAAAACCAGTCATAGTACTTTATCTTCAACTAAGTCATTAGTCACTACACCATTACCACCACCACAACACAACTATATAAAATCAAGCAGTTTTCTACCGAAACTCATCAATGTCTCTTTTTTATTCAGTTATCTTGTTTCATCTCTTATGCAGTTACTTTTGTTCATTTTTTTTATACACGAAGCAGTCACTCACAAGTCACAGTTTGTTAAGTCAGTGAGCCATGGTAAATAACAAAATTACACTTAACTGTGATATGTCTATTCATTTGTGAGTGTGTTTGCACTGTGCAAACTGCACACTTTGCTACATACGCTTAATCCCAGTCTTAAATTCACACAAGTCTAAAATCTCAGTCAAAAGAACTACTTGACTTGAGTTATAATTTTTTCTTTAGGACTGATTTTAATGTGCATGTGTGTGTACATGTCTTAATGAGCCCATACATTCCTTTGCACCACATCAACATCACATTCATCCAAACAAAAGTACACGTGACGATGGATTCAACTGAAACTGTTGATTTTCTCTTGTTAAAGCTCTTTGTCTTTTGGTCATGCATGTCAGCTATTAGTCAGCAGTATGTCATTTTATAGGACAACACATGATGATATGATGACTTGATGTGATCTGATGTGTCGATGTCGAAGAGTGAGAGTGATTTACAAAAAAAAAGATATTCATGTTACATATTATGTACCTACATGTGGTACACATGTAAAAGATTGGAATACATGTTTTATATTTTTGTAATGTAATGCCAACAGAAATTCCAAGAAAAGAACAAGACATAACATTACACACAAAATGTAATAAAAAATGCAATATAAAAAATAGGATATTACTATTCTTATAGTCTTCTACATAAAAAACGTAACTTAGCCCAAACAGAGAATTTTTATGATTGTGGTGGTTTGGTTGGTGAACGGAGATGAGATGATGTTTTGACTTGTGTACATTTGCTCTCGTCGTCGGTCTTAAAGTTTAAGTATAGTTTACATGGACTACTTTGTACTTCTTAGAAAAATAAAAAGGAGACAAAAAAGTATATGCCTAACTTTTTTCTTATAAAAATTTATGCAACTTTGTTTAGATTATTGGCACTTACTTGGCACCTACATCCCCACAAACCAGCAAGTACACTGCTGTGATTGTGAGCAAATCTCTACAAATCACACTCAACAAGACAGGATGAAAGATGATTGCTTTTATGAAATACCAAAATACAGAGATATTTTTGTGATTGCAATTTGCAATCTGCGATCCCTCTTTTTTAAAAGTCAAGTCAGTTGCGTGATGTGATTTTTATGTATTTTGGATTTGTAATACGAAACAAAATACAACTTATTTTTCCCTTTATATCAAAATCAAAATCTCACACAACCATCATCACAAATCACAATCAGTGGATAATATTACTAAAAGGATTTTTTTAAAAGTTAAAGTATAATACTTACAAAATTGGATAAAAATCAGCAGAAAAACATGCAAAGGCACAATTGGCTTAACAGTATCAATTTTTTTTACCACAAAAGTCTCACGATACTATGCGGGGACATGACAGGACAATTTTTATTTTATACACGACACACGCCATTTAAAAACCAACTAATAAAAGGCAGAAAATATGTCAAATGTATTTGATTTCAAATTAAATTGATTCAGCTCAATAAAAAAAAAGCTCTAATAAAATGTCGAACGTGAACGTGTACTACTTTTTTGTAGAGTACAAAGTTATTCCTCCAATTCAGAGTGGACAACTGATAATAATTTGTGTGATGGATGATGTTTTTGATCAGTGATCACTAAACCATCTAAAAAAATGGGATTGAATTTTAGAGAGAGAGAGACATAAATCCATAAAAATAATCTGTCAATAATATCTCAGCTTTAGTGCATATATATAATTTTTTTATCTAATCAATTGAACCGCTCATGCATGCTCATGCGTACTGCGTGCATATAAAAAACAAATTTTATAACAAGAAGAAATAAAGAACAGGAAAAGAAAAAAATACAATGCAGACAACAGAAGAGGATGGAAATGGATGTATTCATTAATCTTTAATGATCTGTTTTTTATTAATCACATTTAATCGTTTTATTATGACACGTCTGCTTTAAGACAAGATTACACGCAAACGTAATAAGCAAACTTACTAATAACAGGAGTAATGCTTGAGGATACTCTCAGAAGAGGCGATAACAATGTCAATCAAGCTGTGTCTACATATTTGTTTTTTTATCACTTCAGTTTAAATAAAGAAACCAAAGAAAACAAAACTGTATGAGAAAAAAAAATGAAAGAAAATCCTTATTACGTGAGAGACGTAGAGAGAGAGAGAGACAAGTGTAATTGATGATGAATAATCATGATATAAATCATTAAATGATGATTTGATTACATTTACTTTTGAATATTATGCCTGTTTTTTTCTTTCTTAAAACCAAACTTAATATTTTAGTTACTTAAATAAACAAATTGTTCTTTAAACTTTTTTCCTTTCTTATTCCAAAATTTCCACGCAGAACACTTGTCTTGTTTTTGGGAGAAATCTTGGTAAAATAACTGTCTATTATGGACATAATAAGTATGTATCTTTTTTTAATGGCCATGTGATACTCAGTTCTCAGCCAAGTCAGTTAACTTTGAAAAAAAAATCTTCTTACCAATTTTGGTAGATGCGATGATGTACTTACAAACTTTGAAAAAAGTACAAAACACTTCAACTTCACAGCGCAGCGTACCAGTGCACTAGCGAGGCAATGACTTATTAAGTCGACATTATTTTTTCATGTATGCAAACTTCTTCTCTTGAAGTTAGTATGATTTTTTAAGTACATGTGTACTATAATCATTATCATCATCATCATCCCTTTTCAAGTATTTATCATCATCCCTTTTCAAGTATTTATCATCATCGTGTAATTATGTTAATGCATATGTACAGAGTACAAAGAATATATAGCAAAAAAATATAAGTATATATACAAAAAAAGAGACAACAGTTCAGTTCAGAAGCTCACAATAAAAAACGAAAGGTAAATATAAACATAACCCGGCCTACTTTGCAATTCTCTCTCTCTCTCTCTCTTTACGTTTCAATTTTCAATGCTTATCTTTATCCGTTGTGTAAACATTTATCGCTATATAATGTTCGTAGTTATTACGCAGCAGCAGCAGTGCAGAGGCACACAAGTCAGTTCACCTCATCATCATCATCACCAGCAATTCATAGTAAAGCCATTTTAGAGAAAAAAGGGGTAAATACCCGATGGTGATCATGATGCTGTTGCTGATAATGATAATGAGTTAATGAATTAGATGATGATGGGTATAGAACTGTTAACATTATATATTTATATAACATTACACTCTGCCCACCGAAAAGGTGCCTAATTATTATACCGAAATGTACAAACATTTTCTGTAAACTTTTTTATTATTTATTTACAAACAGTGTAAATATTGGAGAAAAAAGGTTCAGTGACAGTGTAAATCGCAAACTGCGAAAAATATTAAGTTTAAAAACGTAGAAATTGCCAATGTAGAAAACTATTGACATACATATTATTGAATTATTGGAGAACAAAGAAAATCTTTAAAAGTTGTTTTCCATGCCTGGTTGTTTGACTGACAAAACTGTTACGTTCCATTATATTATCATCATCAAAAACAAAGCTAATGGTCCATGTTCATCCATTAGACTCAAACCTGGGTTGCCTTTCTAAGCATGTCAGTCATAAAAAAGTGTAAACAGATAAAATGATTGAAATGACATGGATGTGCGAAAATTGAAATGTTTTCTCTGACTATGACTCTCTGATGAGGTACATAACATAACACATTATCCACCATCAGCCCACACAAATAATGTGTATCTGTTCGTTGAAATTTACATTTCACACAAATGAATGGGTTTTTAAACAATGTTTTTTAGCAAATATAAAAACCAGACAACATGCTTTTTCGTGTAAATAAGCGAAACATACGTTTTAAATTGACGTTTCTGTCGAACTTGTGCGAAAAATTGACTGGTGTACCCAGTACCGACAAAATAGAGAAAACGAGTTCATCTCATCTCGAGTTAGTAATCAGGATCTTCTTTTTCGGCAGACACAGAATCGGTATTTTATGGATTCATATCTTGTTTGTGAATTTTATATTCATGTGAATGAACGCAATGCAACGTAACGTAACATTGAACGAACACTGTACACATTTTGATGAAAATTGTGCAAAAATTTTTGTGCAATGAACACCATTTTCCTCTTGTCATTACCACAACTTGACGTGTTTTTGTCATTCATTATTCATAGATTTAATGGCGATGATGATGTATGCATACATGATTTAGTTAGTTAGTCAAGTATGTTATTCCGGCATAGTAAAAAGGAGTAATAATGACACAAGATTTTTTTTTGTTTTGACTGATTGTTTGTGTGACTATGAATGAAAATCACCTCTAAATAAGCCGTAGTTAATTTTATAGTTGTTAGACTGGTAAAGGTAGTAAAATAGTGGTGTGGTGGTTGTTAGTGGTTTAAGGGAAGGTAGAACTAAACTAAAAAGGATGCCAATTGCCAACTATGTCATCCTAATTAAGTTCATTCAAACTTTGATTTCATTTGATGGCTCATTAGGCATTCAGCAGACAAGTGAAACGTTTAAAGAGTTGTACATAATTTGAGATTGCAAAAATCTTACAAACGTTTACTTTATCACAAAAAAAGTATTAAAGTTTTTTTTATCTAAAACCTTTGCTGTACGTGTTTCGTGTTTCAAAAGATGTTATTTACACCGACTGACTGATACCTTTGTGATTTGCCATTATCCACCTCCACCGGTGGTATATTATATTTCCCTCTTGACGGGAGAAAGAAAGAGGATGTGATTATTATTATTATGAGCTGTTGTGTCACCTTTTCTCAAGAAAATGTCAAAGTAATTTTTATGTAAAAATAGAACGTTTACTTTTTCAACCCAACTAAAAGTTCTAAAACCATTATCATTACGTAAGCACAGTGGTACATGGTCGATCGGTATTTTTTTGTTATAATTGTTCTCGTGTCATAATTTTCTTTTGTAGCAGCAAATCTAATAAATTCTTATCTCATCTTTCTTTGTGGGGTTCTGTACATATCCATCTAAATGTGATATCTCTGACACAATCAGTTTAAAGCGAAATTCTGCCTTCTTGTCTCATGTCATCTTTACGTCCTTTTCACTGTTTTAAAACCATTCTTATATAAATTGCAACGCATAAATTACTTTTTTTACAAGGAGGCGTTCCCTTTAAACCGCTTTGTAAATTTAATAATTTGCATTATAGGTTGGTTTTTAAATACAATACATTATTGTTACAAATTCGTTTGATGGGGCCGTCTAACATTTTAAAGCCTGAATTGCGTCATGATACTCAATGTGACATTTATAGCTTTAAAGTGCAAACGCCAAGCCAAACCATTTTATTAACTTTGTGCGTACTGCAAATATTATATGCTACGCGTAAGAAAACAAGTGGTGCTATTGAATTGTATATACGTTTGGCAATATAAATTGTGATGTGATGATATGATACGCTCTATTGGAATTTCCTGCACAGAAAAAAAGTGAGTGTGGCTTATGGGCATATTGTGATGCTGTGACTTGATGTGATCACACATAAAACAAGAAATTATCAACGCCTCCAATCACAATAAAGTGTGATGTAAGAAAGATGTGTATGTAAAGAAGAAAAAAAAATATGCAAGGAAATCGGAAATGTGCGAGTCGAGTGTGCTGTGCACACACTTTTTAAACTATTTTTTTATGTAAGTAAAGTAAAGGAAGGAAATTCTACTTTTTTGTTGTTATTCATCCCATCCCACATGTCCCTTGTAGGATGATGATTTATGGGAAAAATAAAAGTCACAATCTGATCACGATCAGCAGATTTTTTGCAATGGATAGTTTTTGTCTCTGAGTTAAATGCGTGAGGAGCTAATCTAATTGTTATTATGTAAGTGTAACATAAAGATGGACGGAAGAGATGGATTACATGAGTGAATGGATGTAACCATAATATAAAAATGCGTAAGCATAAAAGGTAATTGTGTAAGTTTAGGAATTTCTTGTTTTTGTGACATGATGCATAACTTTAGTAAAAGTAAAACTACTTGCTTTTTGTTTACGTTAATTTTCTAAGTAAGCTACATTAAGAAAAATCTAAAATTGACAATTAGCTATATGAAAAAGTTAACGATAATTCTAATCGTTATAAGTTAAGACATTAAAGAATATGCATTGCTCAACTAATCTTACATGACCTGTCCGAATCTATAAATGTCACAGTTGCTCAAAAGTAAAATAAATAATTTATAGACGTTAAAAACAAACAAAAATATGAAATGATTTAATTTTGCACTGTTTCAAAGTTTTGTCTTCTTTCAGACACCATAAACCTTTATAAAAAAAAGTAGTTTTTCCCCTTTTAGCATCAAAATCACAAAGTAGAGCAGTGTCCTTGAAAATTATTTTCTTAAACTACCACATTTCCTCGCCAAAGACCCATTTAAGTGTTGCAATTTCCTCAACGGAACTTATGAACTCATAAGCTAACTTTTTAAAAAGGATGAATCTTACAATGCAACATTAAACACAGACAGAGACACAACTCAACACACCATCATAGTAATTTCCCAGCCGTAATAATAATGGTCTCATACGTACACACAAACAAACAACACATCATCATCATAATCATCATTAAATACTCTCTTAAAATATTTTACTACTCCAAAAGCCAAACTTAAAGCCATTTTTTTGCCCAAAAAATGAACTTGCCTCATAAAAACCAATTTTTCTCTCACAAAGAGCATATCACATTAAAGTAGAAAATTTACAAGCTTAAAAAATGAGACTCCCTCACTGCGCTTTACCTGCCCATTTTACTTTTTTATTGTTGCATTGCAAGTATTATCATACATCATTAATTTAAATTGAATATGCGTAACAGCAATCAGACTGCCTATGAAGTGTAGCACAATTTGTTAATTTTTTTTTCTTTTGGCAAAATGTCAAAAAGAAGGCGCATTATACTACATACTTAATATGCTATTCTGCTACTAAATAAAAACAAGACTTTATTTCTTTTGTCAAACCTCTTTTGTTACAGTTCCTCCTCATGATCATCACATCACCATCATGTGAAGTAACAGAGTGCACACTTTACGTTATGATTATGATACGATTACATATTAAAATTGCAGCCGTGGTGGAATATTAAAATGATATAATCCACCTGCAATAAAATTTTCACCTTATTTGTCCAAATTTCACAATGATAACTCATATGAAACATGCAACTCACTCTTATTTCTACACAAAAACCCCAACTCTCCAATTCATTTAAAATGCAATGAATTTTCAATAACAATCAGAAAAATCAGAGGCACACACACAAAATAAATTTCACATCAATATATATTTTGTTTCCATAAATGGAAACTTGGTTTTAGTAGCTATGTTTTCAATGTTGACTCTCACCTTTCTGCGAAAAATATAAAAATCAAACCACCAACCAAAAAAACTAGTCCTTCTTGTTGCACTTTTCACTGCTTCCCAACGACTGACTTGGTTTGGTTGACTTGGTTAATCTAACAATGATGTATGATGCATGACTCGTCAAAACCAAAAAGAAAGAAATGACTCAGGACGCAGGAGGGCACATTTACACAAAAACGCACACACACAAAAGCACTACTAAAACGGAACCCTTTCCTTTTCCTCTTTATTTTATTTTTTGGCTACGCTGGACGTGGTGGACACATCTGTTATGTCTCTTAATGCTTTTTTCTTCTTTACCCGTATACGGGTAACAATCTACAAAAACTTTGTGCAAAAGCAAACCACACAAATAAACACTATTGTTGTGTCTTGTCGTGTGTGATTACGATTACACCATACTTACATACAAAGTATGTAACATGTATACATAGTCAATAGTAAAAGTGTACAATAGTACAAAACACAACTTTGCACTGACTTGACTGATGTGATGATGTTTTTCTGCTTATTCTTCTGTTCTTTCTTTGAAAAACAAAAGCATACGCAGCACAACACAACAAAAGAACACTTCTAAGAGATCTTTTCCACCAAAAACACAAAAGTATTTATTCATATGCAAAAACAGAAAAAAGTAACAGAAAAATAAAAGTCAAGTCAGTTTGTCTCCTGTCCTGCCTGACGTCCTGTCTATTTCTTATTTCTAACAGCTTAACCGTATTAAAAGGTTTTTATGAGACTTTTGTGCAAAAGAAATGGCCTTGCTTTTTTAAGTTGCGCGTTTTTTGAGCCTCCTCCGTCGTCCGTCTTTGCCTGACACTGCACCTTGTCCTTAAACACTTTTTTTGTGTATCAAATCAACTCACATTACATCTCAACTTGAACAACTGTACCATAATAACACCACGGACCAAGACCAGAACCAAATATTAAGTATCTCATTTCATAATGTACATATCTCTCACTTCACTTGCCTTGCAACTTTGCCTTGTCTTGTGTCTCTCACAGTCTCTCTGCCATTTTTTTGGAGGAAACAAAAGGAGCTGAAAATCGTACTTTTAGTTTTTTTCTTAGTACTTCGTGAGTTTTGTATTACTTATTATTATAAAACAGTACAGCATATCTAGCATACATACTAAACTCAGTTTTTTAGTATATTATGGCCTAGCACACCACTGAAGCAGAGAGAGAACAAGAAAAAAAAGAGTGTAATGTAATGTGGCACTAAAGACGAGATGAATGGTCCATTTCCCGTACGTAATATCACACATTCACATTTATATTTACGACGACAGCAGCAGCAGAAGAACAGGCACGAAAACGCTGAAAACACTATCGCATCGTCAGACTTTCAGAGAGTTTTTAGCAGAATGCCATCAATGTACTAAAGCAAAAGGAGAGAACATAGCCAAAGGAGCAAAAGTATATTTTCAACAATGTATGCTTGATATTTTACACAGTCCACACAGTCAAGAAAGAAGAGACTACACAAGAGAGAATATCATATCATCAGAGTTCTCAGTGAGAACTTTGAAGAACAAAACACAGCAGCAGAACAGCATTAAGGCAACCAAAATACGGTGGTGG
>JAQIWN010003500.1:0-13013 GCA_034699025.1 Entomobrya cf. arborea Gr-Col-00668
TTCTTAACTATGGGCGCTTATGGAGGTTAGGTGAGGTTGGTCAGCTTTAAATACGTCTAGCGGCAAGTTGAATTTTTAAAAAAATGTTTCAGTTCCATTTTAATACAGATAAAAGTACGATCTATTTATTTGGGTATAAAAAGTTTAATTCTAAAATTATCAATTTTATGAGATATCCGTTTTGGCGCGGACTGCGTCTGAAGTGTTGACTTGACTTTAGTTGAGTGTGAGTACAAACATAAAGTCAGTCCTTCA
Source organism: Entomobrya cf. arborea Gr-Col-00668 (assembly GCA_034699025.1). NCBI lineage: Eukaryota > Metazoa > Arthropoda > Collembola > Entomobryomorpha > Entomobryidae > Entomobrya > Entomobrya cf. arborea Gr-Col-00668. The sequence continues at coordinate 256 of JAQIWN010003500.1, forward strand.
GAATTGCTCCCGGGTGTGCTAGCCTGGTGAACGAATTGGATAAAATTTACTTTGATAAATAGTAAATCTTTTGAAAATTTTGCAAAGATTTCAAATGATGCGTGTCGAACGAGAGCAGGTGCAAACGTTAGAAAAAATACACACGTATAAACTGTAATGAACGAAAATCATAAAAAAAAAATATGTACAACCCAACCAAAAACTCGATGAAAATAAAAGTATTAACGGACGTGAAACTTTATTACACAGCTCATGGTAAATTAAATAAAAGCATTATGTTGTGCTCTCTGCGATGATTTTGGGCGTGCCAGTCATCATTCCTACTATCTGCCTTCGGTAGTATTTTTATACATCCCTAAAAAAGAAATAAACAAGTCCAATGTCCAATCTCTTCTCTTTCCTACGTAAAAATGTACTTATATTTCCATTTTATACCGGGAGAAAATATCGTTAATTTCTGAGATCCTGTTAAAATTGAATACTGCTCTTCTTCAAAATTATTTTATTATTTTAGGGGTGCTATAAAAATAAGTTCACACTATAGCCAAACGATGTGTGTAATAGTACTAGATGTCTGGATGTGTATATTATGAAAACATCTATTTATTTATTATATGACTAACCTGACAAATGCTTCACTTACCGTAATTTAATAAACCATATTAAATGAATCATGATTCATATAAAGTATGTACTACTGAACGTTGGCGTGTACAAGCTCTCAGAAATAATGTAACCTTAACCTTGCTTGCCTGCCTCCTGTGTGTAACACGTAACCGTCATCATCACTGTCAACACGCATTTGTTCAATTGCCTCTCCTTTTCTTTCATGCTAGACGGACATAAATCTAAACACCATGTGGTGTTGCGTTGTGGCGACTCTACTCTGGGATGGGATCCACAATCCACAACATAACAAAACAACGTCAAGTTAATAAAAATCGCGTGAGTGTGTAGTAATGTGTGGGTTGCGTTGCTAGACGTGCAGAAACAAGGTACGCTAATATATTACATCCTGCAGTTAATGTCCAAATGTGCAAGTCAGTAATTTCTGCATATTAATAAATTTAATATTTTGCAGTCTTCACATTTTAATGGCAAGTTTACTCATTTATGAGAATTTTCATGCTTAGTTGTTTTCGGATTTTAAGATACGTTAGAGAAGTGCATTTTTTCGCCAATAGATTTACTTGGTTGGGTTGAGATGAGTGGTATTTCATATTAAAGATTTTTGACTGTCCCATTTCCCCACCTTCTGTACGTAAATGTCAGAGGTAGTTCACAGTGTGTGGCCGGGCTAAGAATATACACAGAAAAGAATGTCAGTCAGGTTTTGCTTTAACTAAGAAATAGTAATTTCCCGTGATCGTAATATTTGGATAAATAGATAGACATATGGGTAGGCAACTTATTACAATGAATTAAATAGAAAATTTCCGTTGTCGTTTTTCAAGATCATCCATGTTATATTGCTAGATATTGAATATGTCGTGATATGAACAATATAGAGTTATTTCATGTCCTTGTTCCTATTTGCTTATTTTATTCCAACCTACAAGTAAAGGCAACCAACTTTTCAGGAACAAAATACGTTGCTGATGGTTGACCTCTTTTGTTCGTAGAAAGTTGTTCCTAAAGAGGAAATTATTTTGACATGACATATAAACACGAACAAAAGCGATGAAATGTAATAAGGAAACTAAACAGAAAACTACTGCGACTCACTGATCGATTTATTATAGATACTGCACAAACATTCCTTTTGTTGCAGTCATGCATTTATAAAGTTAAGATTTTTCTGTAAAAACATTGAGGAACTATGTACAAAGTCAGAGGAACAAAATTTTATTACTAACAAGAATGTAAGACAAGAATGTAAGATAAGATAGCCTTGCAAAATGAAACCTTGATCAGCTTCATTTTGCCTCACACTCACAAGAACAAATGGCAGTGATGCTTCGTTTCACAATTCGAAAAAAAAAAATTTAAATGTTCTTGTATTTATTATATATGACTAAGCTCTACTATGGAATAAGTTTGAAGTGAAAGTAAATTAGAAAAGTCAAGGGAGAGACATAAGTAGAGAAATTTGTAATCCTGTCAATTGACTAAATATAGAAAAAAGGAACTTACCAACCTAAGAAAGAACTAATTAGTTTGATTTTCTTTTAAAACTGACGATGTGTTGAACAATGCATGGCAGTTTTGGAAACTTATCCAGTTGCAAATTTAAAGGTCTATGCAATCTAATATTTGGAATCTATGTTTTCTTTAAGTATAGGTATTATAGCAAACATGTAATCCCTGTAGAATCGGATGTGAAGAAATTCAGGTTTATTAATTTCTTCACATATTCATATGAATCCAATTTCTGCAGCCTTTTCAGTCATCATCATACATGCTTATTTTCGTTATAAAAATAATCTTACCTCAGATTTTCTTCACGCCTCTACTCCTTCACATTTTACAAGTCAATGACCCAATTTACATATACATCATCTCTTTTTATCTCTGGACCGTGAAAAGTTTGAGCGAAATGAATGGTGGGAGTGTGGAAGAGGTTGGAACTTGAATGTACTTACCTGAAAAAATAACAAACAATAAAATGAAATCATTAATCATTAGTATTTTTGGTTATAACAAATATATTATATGTATGATGCACAAATGTACATACTATTAGCACACAGATGTTGATGTGTATACAATATATCTACATTTATATCTCTCTATCCTATCGGTATTTCTGTGTCAGTGTGTAAAGAGAATGGAGCGTTTCACTTCAATCTTTTTATTTGCTTACTCTACGTTTGAACTTTCCCATTTCCGACCAGATCTAGATTAATCTTAGACTGACTGAAGCATGTACTGGCATTTGACAGATGAATGTAAGAAAGGGATTTTTCCACAAATTTAGAATCCCTTCGTCTAGATCTGGTTTTTCACGCATTCTGTAGCAATGCAAAGCATAAAGTTTTCGTTCTGGAAGATCCCATCTTATGTAAATGTAAAGCAAGACTTTCCACACATTCGACATTTGAATCCAACCAGAAACGGTTAAATATTTTTCATCCAAAATTTTATTGCTTCTTCACCTATCCTAATAATATGCTCTGATTCACAAGGAATGCATGTCTACAAACAAGTCTCGACTCTGCAAGTCAGAATTTTTTTTACATTCACAGATAGATCCCTATCAACCCGCTTGAATAAACTTTTAGTGCCGGATTTCATTTCATGTTTTCATTTCTTTTCATCTCTCTTCTTGTCATTAGACAACGCTCGTGATTCCTTATTATGCTGCTTTTTGTGAATATGAATATGAGCAATTCGAGATTTAAAAAAAATACATGTAAATATCACAGTTTTAGAAGTTTTAAGACTTACAAACATTATAAAAATGTTTTTACTTGCTTGCAAACCTTATACATTCATGCCAGAAATTCGGAAAACAATATAAGATCCAGCAACACAGTTTATATGAGTCAGACAAATCCAACCAAATAGCATGGCCTATGCATTGAAATAAAAAGTACTGATTCCATTGAATGTCTACCTGCCATGTAATCGTAGCTTTGCAAAAAAATATGATTACGATGATGGATAGTTCATGATTCGTCAGCTAGTATTACAATGATTTTTTTTAGTGTGACAGTAAAACAATATATTTTCTAGTTAGTGAAATTAGTCTATTTTACCTGAAACAGGCTACAGTTGTAAATAGTTTTAAAAATATTAGTGCCACAACTAATGATCTGTAAAATTAGCAGGCATAAGGCATTTATGGGTCATCGAAGTTACGGATTTTCCTTTACATATGTTATCGTAGCATTTCGTCGACAAGGAAGTAGACATAAGTCTGTCTTAATTTACCATCCAAGTCGCAAATATTGAACCCTACCCACATTTTAAAATTAATGAAAGGGTACATATTGAGCGTGTGTCCCGAAAATTCCTTGGGGTAGGATAAACAGCAATATTGCAAATCGCAAAATGAAGTTGTGTATGTACTTTCATTGCATCAAGTGACATGAAAATCGACCAGTTGATTGAAACGCGACAAATGGAGACGCATAAAAACAAGTGTCGGAGAAATTTTCTTGGTAGTTCTTTGAAAAAAATATAAGTTGATGTGTGGCATGGGTTTAAAAATAAATGGATATGCTACGCTTCACTTATTTTTGAGCTAGTGTACAAATATGCCATAATTTACAAAATTGACACATTCCATAATTCTAAATTATGAAGTACAGCGTCAGTGGCACCCAGACCGTAAACAAGAGACAGCATTATAAATTAAAACCACATTTATTGAAGAAAATTGTAAAACGTTTATGTACTATTTTTAGGCTCACAATTTTTTTTATCATTTATAGATTTACCCTGAGTGCTGAAATCTGCTCAGAATGAAAAATGACGCGATGAAATATGAAGTATCTGTCTTCACGACCTTCCTTTACGACGAAATAACTAAAACCATATAATTGAGTAATTCCCGTAAACATCATTCGAGTATAGTTTTCTTTGAAAGGTTACTAGTTCTTTTTAGCGCCCACATTGTAAATTCCTATAGAACTTTAACACGATGAATGCTGCATAACGGACCCTGTCCGCCTGTTCTCGCCCGCCACACAACTGTCACACATATAGCTATTTTAGTACTTCTGTCATAAATTTTGATGCTACCCCTTACACAAATCGTTTTTATGATCTCGTAATCGTAGTTAATGTACTTGGAATCTGATGGGATAAAATAATAATTTAAAATGTAGATTTTACGACAACATATGTACCTAATAGTTAAAATGTCAGCTGCCATTGTACAAGAACACGCATTTGTAAATATTTGATAAAAATAACTTATTCGGGAAGGACGCATGTACTCTTTATTAATTAGCAACATTTTTAAATTGGGAACGCACCCATATACTGGATGGCAGCCTCAATCATTTTCAAGTTAAATCAAAACTAAATGAAAAAGTATGTAATCTTATCTAGTGTAATGGGCTATAATTTGCATAAAGATAAATAGTATATTATTCCGAATTTCATCATGAATGTTCTAGCACACTTAACGTAATTAATTAATGAGCATGAGATAACTAGTTATCTGAATCATGTTGCTGCTATCAAATAATCAGGTAGTTCAGCAAGTTTTTGATGGCAAAGTTATTTCTCAAGAATTTCACTTCTTCGTTGTATGTGTTAAGGATGATGCTAAACTGAATGATTTGATGATTCGGTCAAACTGTTTGAATGAAAATGGGACGAAATTTAGTGTACACCTGGAACATGTCTGGTGCAAGTCATTGCAAGAAAAGATGTATAAAATCAGTGTATTTTGTTTGCAGGTTATTTTTCAAATCCCTCTATCCAAGTGGAATAGAAAGGCATAACAATAAAAGTCGAACATTTCGTCGGATTGTTGTGACTGTGACGCGCTTCCATTTTTGCTCCCTTGAGGTATTTTTTTTCTTATCAAACATACTCATAGGTAGATTATATGATATATGAACATATGCACAAAGAGAAAGTATAAAGGTAAGTATAGATACTTGGGCATATGTATTATATACAGAAAGAAACATTTATTAAGTCCAACATAAAAGCCATTTTTGCTCAGCCGGCATATTTTCTTGCATACATACATTCCGAATCAGTATAAACTGTCTCTAATGGATTGCATCTTCTTTTCATTTTCTCCTTTATTTCGACGCAGTCACAAAAAGATAATAAAAGTGTACTTATAGAGTGCAATGCCAAGGCAAAAAATTCCGTGAATGATTCAACAAGACAGTGAAAGAAAACTTTTTCTTTAAATCATCCAGTTGATGATGATAATACTAGAGTGGAACCCATTTATAAATGGAGTATAAGAGAGTAAAGAAAAGAATACAGTAAAGATAAGTTTAAGTAGATAGAAAGTTTGCATTCTTTCTTCAAAATTGGAGGGAACACTTTTTGCAATTTCTACCTGAAGCTATAAAACTAAGATAATATGTACTCTCAGTTCTGTATGTTAAATGCTATGCCAGTGAAAGTACTCTTGCTTTTTTCTTGAGCTAACCAAGAAGCAATTACATTATCCTTTTCACGTATGTAGAGAGCAGAGACCTTATGCCATAATATGTACACTTAGGCTTAAGTATCAAGCAAGATGGCAGCGAAAGCGAAATGATAGTATTTAGAGGTAGAGGTAGATATATAACCAACATTAACAATAACATTCAGGTAAACAAGATAAATTTGTACTGCTCCTTTTGTTTATTTTCGTCACTTTCAAGTGAAAAGCAAATGAAAAGAGAATTTTAGGCCAGCAACCAGTTTGGTCTAGCCAAAAAAATGTTTAAATGTGCCGATCTCTTGGATTTGAAGGTAAATGGAAGGACCGACGAAATAACGTAGAATATAAAGTGAAAGTGAGCTTAGCTCAAAAGACTCAAACAAAATTCAAAATACAATAACGTTTCTCTCTTTGCACACTTTTCATCTTATTCTAAAACAACAACAACAAGAACAGCATAAAATAGAAAACTTTAAAACACAAAGGAACACAAATAGCAAATCCACATTCAGCATTCCACCGTCGCTCTATTTACTGTATATACTCCATTTACCAGCCAAAAACTCCCCTTGTCACCGGACAATACTATGTGTGGAATTACTATTATTATCAGAAGACTAGACTTTCACTTCAAATACAGTCAAGATGCTGTGAAAGTTGTACATTTTGTATTTTACTTACTACTCTCACCTTTAAGCATGTCGTCTGCTAAACTACTTTACCCATTTTTAGGATATTTTATGGACATAAATTTCAATTTCAGTTAGAACGACCTCCTTTATTAAGTTTCTTACGGAGAAGTTTTTCCCTTTCTCCGCTTCATTCTCTTTCTCACTTCTTTATCATTAGTTTTTTATCCATTCTCTCTTTAGACATTTTAAAAGTAGAGCGGCACGTAAAATGTGTACTGCACTGGTCTGTTTCTATTTACTGCTATTTTTTCTTGGTATTTCCATATCACTCTTATTTCTCGGTCAGCACTTATTATACTATTATTATTTTTCTTCCTATAATTGCAAATCGGTGTAACCGTAAATATTAAAGCACAAAATGGGGACTGGAGACCGTAAATTGCAGGAATTTGAGGGTACTGCACTGACGGCGACTAAATTGGATGGTTTTAATTGACATTTGTTGCTAGATGCACGGACTGGAACTTACATGCGTTCAATATTATTTAGGACAAGCAGGAATCGTGACCACTATGACCACAGCCTTATTAATTTTCTTTAAATAAGAAAAGCAGGGATCAGTCCACTTTCTGAGTACGTTGCACTACCTACTTGTTAGTGTGCGATTTGAAATGAAGGAAAGTGGTTCGGTTTGATTTGCTACATTTCATTACGGATTAGCTGCTTTGTGTACGTTTGTAGCTGGGATTGCATGGCCATGGAGTTTGACAGAAAAAGATGCGTAGGAGTACGTGATCTCCTTTTATAGGTTTGCAAACAGGATTACGCTTTGTAGTAAGGGTCTCCCATCCAAGAAGGGATTTTCGAGTTCATCACATCATACATCAACATGCAGCACAAGGCTAGACTAGACCAAGCAAACCCAGTAAAGTGAATTTCAAAGCAAATAGTGGAAGGAAAAGTTTTGTCCAAACAGCAGCTTTACAACAACACCGCCACAGCATAAGCAAAACACACAGTTCTTGATAAAAGTTGAAGTTTTAATTTGCCTCACTTTGCACAAAAGCTCATATTTACCTTTCTTTTGTACCATGCCTGTTGGAGTGTTTAGATTTATTGGTGTAGTGAATTTTCCCCTCTTTTTTAAGTGGCCTAAGAACTTTGAGTACTTCCTGAAAAAATACCTTCGTTATTGAGATTATACTGTATATTTTTCATTTCGCATTCACTAACATAGCTAATAATACTCAGTGAATTTCGAATGAAGAACCAAAATTCTTCTGCCAAATATTCCCAAGACCAATGAGCAATAAAGCCACCAAATTCCATAACAGAGTAACAACGCAAAACATCTTTCCCTTTCAGCCGCACACATCCCGTATTCAGCCCACACGCTTTCATACTTCCTTCCTTGTTCCGTTTCTCTCCAAATTCTTATTTTTCTCTCATGTTTCATTTCTTTCCGCCTTCCTGTGAGATAACATGTTTTACCAACTTTTTTCCGTGTTTCCGTTTTTCACAGTCATATACAGGAAGAGTATAATACAAACAAAGTTATGAATATATATATTTTATTTGCACAAATTCTTTTTTTTTACTTTTATACTTATATATATTTTTAAAGCTCCATTCATTTCATATTCCGCTCACATCTTTTCAACCTTCATACCATATTCTCAAATTTTCTTGTGTGTATTTCCTTTTTTCACAATAATGATATGTAGTACGTATAAGTATATTCCATAGATGCAGAGAGACATCACATAACATACATGAATACTTTTTATCATTGTCATCATCTTCAACATAACTTATTGTATATTTTGCTTTGTTGTCTCTTTTCAGTACGTTTACTATTCTTGTTATGTGATGATGCTACGTGTAAGTCTCATTTCGATTCCTAGTATAACATCCATGTCACAGACCCATTCCATTCCTTCGAAAACATGATGTTGAATATTGTTTTGTTTCTTGTACAACCACTACTAAGACTACGTACGTACATTCAATTCTCATAGCACAAATATATCAACAACATGGGAAAATGAAAAAAGTATCTTATTCTTTCGTCATCCCTACTAAAGCATCAGAAACTTGTAAAGTAGAAATGGCAGCAAGCAAAAAAATAGAGGGAGAAAAACAGAGAGATGTAATGGAATGAAAACGCGGCCCTCTTTTATTTCGTCGTCATCTCATTCTTTTTCTCATTCTTTCTCTCGTTTTATTAAAAGAGAAAGTGGCGAAAGCAATGCCTGTCCCACTTCAGGGTAACCCAACTTACATATATTCAGAACAGGAGCTGTATCACAATCCCGCGTACACCAAAAACTATAATATAACATATTTTTATACATTCTTGATGATTCTCTCCCTAACACTACCTCCTTTCCCCACCACCACCACTAAAATCGCCAATCTTTTGAACCATAGCCCATCGTATCATCGTCACAAGCATTCCTCTGAACATAACACAGTCAGTCAGCAGAAGTAGCAATGATCATTAAACAACATCCCTTTTCCTTATGTACCGCACACTACCACCGGCCACCGACACATACCTCTTGGCTCTTTTCTCTCTCATCTCCACTCAGCTGTTGTTGGCAACTTTCCAAAAAATACATAAATATAAATGCACCCACATTACTTATACTGTATTCATAAGAGAAAAGAAAAGCCTTTCACGGATATTCACATTCTTCTATTTCCATCCACCGTTACCATTCTTTCTTCTTTTTTTCTCTCTTTTCTTGTCAGTGGTGGACGAGATACTCCTTTCACTACTGCCTTTCCTTCCACAACATACCGTTACCCTTTTTTTCTACTACGTATAGTGGTCTATCTTATTGTGCAGCATAAAGTGCCGTTTCCCTCTTTTGATGATGATGATTCTCTTCCAAATATCGATTTCTTTTCTTTGCACAGATGGCTCTTTACTCACTACTGTTATGATACAATATGCAATTTTCTTTTTTGCTGCCACCGCCACCACCATCCCCTAAACTACAAGATATTGTGGCTTCATATATCTTTAGTTTTGAAAACACATAATAGCATCGAGAGATGTGATGTGTGTGTATCAATTTCCATCGAAGGGCTTTCTCTATTTATCTATTTTATATGCTAGCTAACTCCCATGCTCTCGGATGTATTTTCATAAATAAAGTTTACCACCACAATCTTCAGGAAGCATTTACCATCTCCCACCATTCTCATCTTCTAAAATGTAACGATTTATCTCAAAATAGCGTATTTTCGGTATTTCACAACTGTCTTTGTATTATGTTTACTACTCCAAGAGTTTTTATGTCAAAGGAAGAGAATATCTTAGTGTGCTTCGTAGGTTTGGGATAGTGAAGAGTACAAAGTGTAGGCAGCATTAACTAACAACTATTTTCACTGGAAACAGCGTGATGTAGTTCGTTCGTATGTTGTTTTATTGCTGAGTGAGACTTCCCGTCTTCAGGTTTGCGCGGCTGCTTTATTTACTACAATTGCCGGTTCCTAGATATTCATCTGAAGGCAAAGAAGTTTTGAATACAATTGTAAAAGTAGCATGTAATACAAAATTTAGAGTGTAATATACACTTACCAAGAATGTGGTGATACTACTGGAACTTAGTAAAGATTTTGGGTAAAATAATTAGGTGCCCACTTAAATACGTATGCGTATATTGAAATTGAAATGGCTCTTATATTAACCCAGAATTGGGTTTTAAGTGGCTGAGCTGTATGAACGTCAGCAGTAATGCATTTACGCTAAATTTATATCCAATGTAATGAGAACAGCATCGAAGTGAAAATAGTGGCCAACCTTTATATTTAAATAGCGTTTATGAAAGTGATGAAATCGAGATCCAGGCCCAATATGATACTTATAAAGCTATTCATTCCCATCAGATTTCTCAAGTCTTAACAAACTGACTATAACTTATATGTATCTGAGGCTGCTTGACGAAGTATTGATGAATAGAAGATATATCATGTTTCCAATTTTTGGAATTGTATTTTGTACGCTGTACGATTTGCTCGTGATTTTTTTAGTATTTTCTCAAACCAAAAAAATAAGGCGCTATTTTATGATGCTTCATTTCAAGTATTTCGAGAAATTCAATATGAATTTGGACCAGTACCAAAAAATGAAGTATAAATAATAATGTACAATGCACATAAAAAATCCTTCGGAAATACAAACAACGCAATAACCACGTGGTCATGCTATGTCCAACAATCCGACGCGATGCCAATTTATAACAATTTTAATGAAAAACACAAAATGCTTCACAAAAAGTTACGAACCCACTAATGCACAAATATTTATTTATGAGTATGATACAAATAAAATGGCAAAATTATTTTAGCATTTTATATAGGACCCCACAAGTTGCAACTCATTTTTTATTAGATTTTGTATATTTTACATTTGATTTGCCTTCGTACATTTGATACAAGATTTCAAATTCTTTCATTCGCATTACTCGGAATGAAATGGGATAATATCAGTACATTGTGTGCAATTCTGTTACGTTGTTGAAAAATATGAATATGGTTTGGCTTCAACTGTTTGGTTTAGCCATGAGTATTATAGTATTCACGATCGTTCAAAGAACAAAAACTGAATTACACTAGAAATGATCTGGAAACTAAAATTTGACGAGTTTCTCTATCTAATTTGGTTATATTATTCAATTCAAAGTTTCATACAAAGATACATATGATGCAAAACGCTCATTTGTAATGTGAACTTTACCATAACATTACGATTTATGAATAACCTTGATAAAGTTACAAAAACACAATTGAAGAATTTATACCTACTTAATATAATAACAGTGCTTATATTTTATCTCTTTTCATATTTTATGGGGCATGAACACATAAGATTTTTCAATCTAGTTTGAATTAAAGAAAGTTGATTTTGTTCATAAATTACAAAAAAGGAAGATAAAGTATGGATAACTAAACAGCCCAACCAAACAACGACGGCAACTACCAATACGGTTAGTTTGAACAAATTACTAAATCAGTCGATAACAAGGAAACCTGTGTATTGATATTATTATTATCATCAATTTATCATAAGTAGTCTTCTGGGATATAAATTAGGTAAATTTGTTTCGTCACCTTCACATTTACCACAAAATATGCAGCTAATTAAATCATGAATCCCGTTGAAAAAAATTGCAGATAATATTAATAATTTATTATGTATGAGATTTGCATGCATCACTAGTTCTCAATAATGACCCATAAACTCGGAAACATTTCGCTGCTCAACTGAAAATGGAATGGATATAGGTAAACTGCACGAATGACCCACAAAAAAATCGAACACAGAACTTGAGAAGAGCCATTTTGTTCCGAAGTAATAAAAATGAAAAGACGTTGCGAAGAGTGCCAGAATATATCATGATAATGATTACGATATGATACATACAACGATATCATCATGATAATGGATCCATGTTACAATAGTCCAATAGTAGCAGTAGCATCATTTCGTAATAAGCATATTATTAGATTTATGTTCAATCTTTTCAAGTTGAACTTGACTTGACGTTCCCTTTTCGTTCTCTCCCATTTACTCCGTCGTCCCATCAGCATTGCAAAAGTTGGCTGACTTTTTTTTCTTGAAGAGTAACGTTCATTTTATTTCTGCCCAACTCAAAGTTACATACTTGGTAATGTTTTAGCTTTTGTGCATTAAAGGGCAAAAATCTGCTCAACCTAGATAAGACTTGAGGGTTGGGTTGGGAATGTAAAAATAACCCGTTTTCTTGTACACACAAGCAAACACACGTGGAAAACATAATATATTTTGCCAGACGTAGACATTATTATGGTAAATGATGAAAAGGAAACACTACAGCTAGCTCTCTCTTACGATCCATCCCTCCATCTAACCTTACGGCAAATACTAATATTTCGTATAATAAATCTGTTATAATATATTTTCATGGTTTTCACTTTTAGACCATGTTTTATTGAAAACTACAGAGATATGTGTTATTATAGCATGAAATATAAAGGCATATACGGCGCCATCGACCATTATCAGTATAAAC
>JAQIWN010003501.1:0-13012 GCA_034699025.1 Entomobrya cf. arborea Gr-Col-00668
GAGATTTCCTATATGAGCTTCAGAACCTAAAGTTCAAAATATTTTTTTTATAATATGAAAATTAAGTCGGCATTTAAGAAACCACAGTTTTTTTAGTTTTTCTCCTTCTTTGATTGGCCGTGAAGACCGGGCATATTCTATGCGTGCAAGGGAATTCATGCTTCGTTTACGAAGTGATAAGGATACATGCTTTTTTCAACTTAAAGCCTGCTCTTAATGTTTAAACATGTCTTTTTAAGATTGTGTACAACATGAGCCCTTATTTATGCTTTGCAACTATTTTTTATTTATATTAAGATTTTTTGTTTCAAATGACACTTTACTAATTTAAGTCAATAAATATTAACATGTGTACTAGAATACTAGCAAGCAAATACTGTTTGTGGTATCACTTGATGTTTGCTTTCACTTTTGCATTATGTATTCCTATATTTTCTCCACGATAGCTTGCGTCACACTTGTATCGATCGGGTTCATGCCAGAGATACAAGTTTTTGGAAGGGGTAATACCCACCAGCCAATATGTGAAAGGAGTAAAGAAAGTATAGCAGCATATATTATCATTGTTTCATATGCCACTCTATAGAAAGATAGAAAGATCTCTGGAAAGACCTCCGAAGGGCCATTGTGAAACAAATATTTTGAAATAATTAATAAATATAATTACCAAACATGGCACACATATTGTAAAACTAAATCTGCCTAGAATTTATATACAATTAATGGTCCAAAAGCAGCCTCCTTATGGCTTTTAAACATTTTACATACAAATGGCATGAATTTTAGTTTTAGTAGCAAATCCCCAATTGAACCGTACAAAAGGTGATTAATCATTTATTTTATCACAAATTTAATTACTCAGCATATCCGTTACTACTTGATTACTTTTTTGGAGATGAGGTTCATTCACGAATTCATTTTGCTTTGACGTTCAACTTGTTGAACATTATCGATTTGTAGTTTTGATTAGTAGACAAGAAATATTTCAAAATGTTACTCTCTTTAAAATTTAGGCTAAATATTTTAACATGTGCACTGTTTATATTCGTAAGTTTGAAGTATATATGTGCTGGTGGCTTTTCAATCCTGATTAAAACGCAAACTAATTTAATTTTAGCCTTTTTCTTTGACTGAAAGCAAGGAAGTGACAAAAAATGAGAGACGGCCTGAAAGCATGGTGTATAATAAAAAAAGGGACGCAATTATATACTGCAACAAAAGCATGTTGCTAAAGAAGCTAAATAACGAATGCACAAAAAGTTAAAGGTAAATGAATCGTCTAACATAGGTTTGTATTTCCAGCCGGATGGTCAAATAACACCCGGAATTAGTCAGTACTGTCTGGTAAAGTCAAACTCCATGAAGCACTCAGAGACCGTTAAGCAATGTTGTACGACTAGAAAGGTAAAAGGAGAAAAAGATACAGGCAAAGATGGAAAGAAGGTAGGTATAGTAGCAACGACTTACAGCGATTGCCAATGACGAATATGTTTCTCTAAGTAAACACAAATAACTTGTTTGGTTTACAATTTGGCGGATAGGATTATATTGTATTATAAAAGACAACATACGATGCATCAAAAAGATGAATAAATCCAAAGTAAAATTTTAAGCTTACGTGGATTAAATTGTAACTTGACTCGATATCATGTTATACATTGAAATAACTTAAGAAAACATACCAATATGGAATTTTTATTTGAAATTCGGCTTCACATAAATAAATAAATAAATAATTCGACTTATAAAGTGTGCACAAGTACAGCCATATAATGGGAACAAAGAAAACACAAAAAATAAAGGGAGCATTATTTTATTTGTGCTAACTTTACTGAAATTATGGCAAGATTGTTGATTAAGCGACAAGAGCATGTCTCAATTGTTGAATTCAGTAAACTTGATTTCCTTTCCAAGTTGTGTGAATTCGTTGATAAGCACAGTTTAAGAAACACCAATAGCAAGTAGTCAAAATTAACAACCATGTTGGTATATCAAAGGGAAAACTCAGTTCTGTTAACTGATTTGTCTAAAGAATTTGTTCCTCATGACAAAATGAAATTGATCTGTTTTAGGTACTAAATGGATGTGCATATGTGATAAAATAAATCCTTAATGTTTAAAGTATAATGGAAATTATTTTGTTAAGTTGCGGAAAACAAAATGTTAGCAAGTATTGACTCTATTACATTCGTCCATCCGTACGTTGGCACGCAGTAGGACATGTGGCTTGAATTTCATTTATATTAAACTTATTGATATTCTTTCAACACTATAGGTCAACCATAATCACAAATGCTATGTGATATATTATTCGGAAGCACTTTTCTTTGGCAACAGCAGTAATCACAAGAAGACTTATCGTTGTTTCAGCTACGTCGTTTTGATCGCTATTACAGCAGGTATAAGTTGTATAACATTTTGTTAAGTTGCTTTACAACAATTTTTCCACCTGTAAGCTTCGCAAGAACATTAGACCGTTTATAAGTGATATTAGTAAAATTATGTGACAAGTACCTGGAAGCACGCGCTACTTTGGCTTCTTATACAAAATGTTATGCTTGTTCATTACTTTAAGTTCGAAATTCGTTATGCAGCAACCTGGAAATATATTTGAAAGCAGGCTTGAACTACAGTCCCAAAGCTTAAAACTAGTTTAACCACATGTACAATTTATGCAAAGTTAGATCATTTTCTTACCCGTTTTCTAACAACAATCCTTAATCTAACTAGGAAGCTATAAATTGCGATATTCTTTGGAGTGCAACTACTGAAAAAAGTTAACTGCCATCCAATTGTGAAAGTCAAAACAATATAACAAATTATTTATAAGTCATTTTTCTGTACGTCAGATGCGATCCTTTAATAATCACAACACTTGGCTGTTTGAAGAAAAATTAACACGTAAACCTGAAAAACTTCGGAAAAATTTGCTATATAAGTATTTTTTCTGTTCTTAATTAGCATTTTGCTTTGCTTATTCTAAGAAAAAGTGTGCGTACTATAATACTAATAGGTATAATTACTCCAGCGTTTACCAAACGAATTTATTTGTAATTAAAATGGCAACTAAACTGCTAAAATTATTCGTACTTGTTTTTCAGACAAATTATGTTTTTAGTTCGCCAATATTTCAGCCATACCTACCTTTCACAACTAAAAGTAATTGTTTAGTGAATATCGTGTTATCCAGATCCATTCAACATATTTCAGCTACAAAAAATAGAATTTCAACAAACAATCTGCATACTTATACAATATACAATGTGAGCAGTTTGGATTTGGAAATACATTACCTTGGAACTGATGATGGTGGCATTAGTATGCGAATTGGATATTTCCGTCTGACATCCAAACATACCAACGGCCCAATTCTGTTTTTGCTTCTAACGAATGATAATTTACTCGAAACTTTGTACGCAATTCGGAAGTCAGGATTTGGAACCTCAGAACATGTTATATTTTTTAACCAGTTATCAACTTTGAGTCAACAAAACTTGTTTCATATTACCCAGTTTATCAATTATCTACGAATCCGAAACGCGAAACCTTTTCATGCAACTGTAATATTTTACGAATTGGATAAAAGCTTTGTCTACGTCTTATGCTATTTTCATGATTCTGACAATGCGAAACTTATTCCATTTGAACGGTTGTCAATTAAGTCCTTACTTAAATCAGCTATAAAGCTCAATTCAAAAGGACATGGTAGAAGTGTTCAGTTGAAAATACCCTTTGGGGAAATTATTTCTATAATGTTTACAGATTTTATACCAGACAAATCATGCTTCGAAGAATTTACTGATCATTATAGCGGATTAGAAACCCTTCTTAGAGCATTTCTAACATGTGATCGTAAACAATTAATCGCCATATCATCAATGCAGAGAGCATTAAATATTACGATGACTTTAAACATGGCCACAGCCGATACATTCAAGCAAAGTTGGCATTTGCAGCTGCACGTAACTTTCAAGTCTTTGATGTTCACGGAAAAGTTGAATGTTGTGACCAGGCGAGAAAATTATCAATTCGGAATAGATTTTGGAAAGAAGATGCTTACACTTTTAGGATGCGTTCATTACAATATATATTCTACATACGATCCAACTATTTTCACAGTGATTGAATTTAAAGTGTGGCTTGTTTTGTTAGCTACTTGTATTCTGATTTCATATATTGCTAAGGATCTTTTGCAAGGAGTTTCTGTGTTAAAAATTTTGATTTGCATGGAAGTTGATTTAAAACTAATTGATCGGCGCTTACTTGCAAGCTACCTCGTACCAATAGCTTTACTAGGGCTTGTGCACCAAAGTTACATTTCTTCAGATAGCACAAGGCTGCGTGAACTACCTAGTTATTGGACATATGCAATTGACAGTGGGTATAAGCTTTGGGCTCCGGGATCAGAGTTTCTTAAACTCGTTGGCCTAAATGTATTACCAAAAGAACTACGAGCTGAACTTGAAAACATATTTGAGGGCCGCGAATTGGAAAGCTTTCTTGCATCTGAAATGGTTCCAAACACAAATATAAGCTATATGGCTAGATTCATGGCTGAAAAGAAAATAGGAGTTGGAGGCATGAGTGAGAAGTACAGGCCATTTATAAACTTAGTTAACAGAAACCAAATATTGGTTGACGAAACATTTACCTGCGTTACATTCTACGGAGGGTATAACTTTGCAAAGCACCAAATAGCAAGTTTCCGATCTTCTGGTTATATGTCAAGCAGAGCTTACTTCATTTTGACAAAATGGATTGAATCAGGGGAAATTCAGAAAATGGAGAGGCTTGCTAACAATTTAGAATCACAACAAAAGAACTTAAAAGCCACAAATGTTATTTATCTGAACAAAGTCCCGCCTCCTCAGGCAATGGACTCAAAGTCAATTGTTGGATTGGCTTGCTATGTAATGTTGGGTGTAGGTATTGTGTTACTATTTATTAATCTTAGTGTAAATTTTGTTTACTTTCTGGTCTCAAAAATATGTAGGGTGAAATCCAAAGTGGTTTTTACTTTACGACAAATTGTAAAATGTAAATTTTACTTTTAATGTTCCATGCTGTAATTTTAGTTTTGTGAAAATGAAATTAAGTTGGGATTTTATATCAAACGTACGATGTTTTTAGGGATTGGTTTTTGATAGTTTTATCAAAAACCGAGTAGGAATTAGCAAAGACAGCCTTACTATCACTTGGGCGGTCACCCATCCAAGAGAGTTCGGTTCTAACCGTTGCTTAACTTCAGTGATCTTACGAGAACTGTTAAGCTATTGCTATGCAGCCTTGCTTGAATGAAATTACTCTTAACTCGTTTGTCTCCAGTTTTGTCTGGATAATCAATTATCAATGTCAGTACTCTAATGATCATGCCATGTAAGTATTATGTACGACTACCAAAATCTTCACATCTGCTCTGGCCTCCAAGCCGAAAAAAGTCTCTGTACATATTGGTAAAGAACATTCGCTCTATCTATCTCGGTCTCATCCCATTTTTGCATTCCACATGCATATTCATACATTACACTAATGATGTTCATTATTAAAGATTAGTCCTGGATTTGCTGTGATATTGATTTTAATTTTTTTAAACGATAATCAAAAATTTCCATGGTTTTTATAATTGCATGCAAAACTTTGTTTTGTGGAAAAAAAATTTAATTGTCAACAATTTTGCAATTAAAGATTTAAAAACAAGTATTACCATGATTTTTTGGGTGGTGACTGGTGGTTGCAGTGGAGTTTCCAAATTGATATTGTACTGCGACTCTGGGAAAATCATGTGGCTCTCGTCACCGAACGCGCACATTTATTTGGGTGGTATGACTGCACGTTCACGCTTTACTGAGCAAAAATAATAGAGAGCAACGGGGTTGGTTTTAGCAAACACCAGAGTACTATTGTATGTTTTCTGTCTGGCTATAGAAGTTTTTTGTTTGCAACACGAAGTTGATACTTCCCATTGATTAGCACACATAAATGAATTTATTGTTTTAAACATAATTTGAAATAATTACTTTTGAATAGCGCAAGGAGAAGACCTAGGCCAAAAAAATTTAAAAGTTGATTTACACAGCACTTAAATTCGGGTTATTGCAGCGCGTTACTAATTTTTAATGGGCCTAACAGTCAGGATTTCACTAAAACATGATATTTAAAAAGTAATACACACTAAAGCAATATGTATTTATTATTTGAATTAGTGAACAAAGAAAAAAATAATGTGATGTATTCCGTTAGCGTTGATTGAAATAAGTTCGGTTAGAGCGAAGCACGTTAAAGACTTTACACTTGTTTAACAAGACTACTAGATTAGTCTAGAATTGAGCAGATAAAACCAATCGTTTAATCAAATTAGCCTTGATGTCCGGTTTTGGAAGAATTTGTAGGCAATGTTTGGATCCAAAAACCTAAAACGCATTTTGTCAGTATACATATGGATACCGTGAGGACATGATGTTATATTTGTAGACTGTGGTATCAAGATCGAAATCGAATTCTGATCTCCTGACTTGTATACATGAGTATTTTCATTTTCAATAGGACACCGTTAAATAATATTTAAAACTGATTTTTTGCTAAGGAGTCTTTGTTAAAGTTGGGGTAGTGAATGCGTACAACTCGAATTTATTAGAAATACGGGTATAGCTGCCAACCTTCTTAAAGAATAATTTCAAGTTCGTTTCTAGAGGTCAGAGCATTTTTGGTATTCACAGGAACAGTTTTAAAGGAGTTGCATTGATTGCATTACCGGCAATGTCTTAACTCAGGGAAAAGGACGAGTATTCCGAATCAGCACAACAACTGACACTCTTTCTAGGTTATCTTTTGTTGATGAAATGTCAAATACTTGTGTTTCTCGTGTGCGTAGACACTGCGAAGATTTCTATAGGCTGGATAGAAATCGAATTTAAAAAATCAATTTACTTTATTCAATATTAGGTAAGACGATTACTTTTTTTATTTAATTACCTTTGTCACAAGATAGACATTCAAATTTTTCATTTACTTTATGGTAATTTATCCTTAGAACTCTAGTGCGCTAGTTGTCTGAAATAAACTCCCTATCGCAATCTGCTCCCACTTTAAATACTTTATTTTAATATGAAAGAAGTAATATAATGAATGTACATTGTGAATATATTTAAAGCTAAAAAATTAATTTAACTATGGTAGAATAAAATGTAATCTGACTCGATATCATGCAGCCCATAGTTCATAAGTAAACACATCAAGGTGGTATTTTTATTTTGAATAAGAGTTTAAATTTATTTTAATATAATTTTTTACTTGACTATTTGATTTAAATCAAAATCATGAAACATGTTGAAACAGTTTAATAGCAGGTTTTTAATAATTGAACAAATCATACAACCTTCCAATATGTATCTTTTATGAAAAACTGTTTCTCGGCAATAACTAACACAATGGAAGAAATCGACAGCCCAAAACCTGGAATAATTGACAGAATATTTACTGCTGTTTTGACTCTACTTATGATATATGTGCCGTTTAGGTTAATTGAAGCCATCAATCTATCAGAGTGAATGTTAAGCGACTATTGAAGGAACTTTTGCCACCATTCAAATATGCCAGCATCAAAAATGTACCTCACTCGAAAAACTAAATCGGACGGAAAATATCCATTGAATTGATACCCCCAAAACGTCTGAAGAATTTTATGTTTTCCAAGAAAGGCCGGTTTTTTTTCATTTTTTTGAGCATCGTATGAATTTTAATAACCTCGTAATATAATTGCGGACTTGTTGCACTTGTTCATATGAAAATTCAAAATGGCGGAATAACCTTGATTGAATTCTTACCCCAAATCTGGCAACATTGCTGAGTTGTTGATGTATTTCCACATGCGGGAGGAGATTTCGTTTTTCAAAAAAATTAAACTAGGTTCAGTTTGGCTGTAAGTGCGCAACTGCTCCATTAATCCATACCATAACTCTGAAACATACGGAAATGCTTCATGACTTTTAACAGAGCCGTGCAAGTTATGCGTCATTTTTATTTCACTGATTTTATAAAGGTCTGCATTGATAAAAGTCTCTAAATTAATTCTTGGTGAATAAGTGTTAAATTTGTATTCTTCAAGCATTTTGAAATCATCAAATTTGACCAGTGTAGGTTCTGCTGTAAGTCTGGTTACATTTTCCCCTTTGTAATGTATGCTCAAAAACAGCCAAGTAATCGGAACAAAGAAAACACACATGTAAAATGAGCACTTTGTTTTTGTGACTTTTGTACTGAAAATACGACAAGATTGATCGCTAAGAGACAAGAACATTCTAAATGTTGTGTGAAGTAAACTTGAGAGTGTTGTAAACCTTTGCAAATTGTTTGATAAATTTGCAATCCAACTAACAACAATACAAGTGGTCAGAATTAGTGACCATGTCGCTATATCAAAAGGGGAAATCAGTTCTGCCAACTGATTTGTCCAGTGTATTATTTCCTCATAACAACTTACGAACCGAAATTTGTTACTGTAGGTTACAAAACGGCTTTCTTGAAACAACATACGAGACTTCCAATGGGCCCGCATTATGCTTGGACGGCCTACTGGATGCGAGCTTATTGAATTTGTCAGACTACAAGCGTCAACAATGACGTTATAAACTCGTAACTCAGTAGTACTTGTATTGAATGTGGATCAGGATTAAGTTAACGACTTTCCCGAAGAAGAATTTCAAGCTCATTTCTAGAACTGGGAATCAACTGTGTCTTTACGAAATGATTTTGAACGAATTACAAGGGTCGCAGTAGGCGCACAGTGTTTTTAGAGAGGAAGATGGATATTCCAAGATGAACAATGTAACTGATACTCTGGAAAATCTGTAGTAAAGCACAAATACTCCTGCAATCCATTTAGAGATTTCATTTTTATTTTGACAGACTAAATCTGAATTTGAGTTACAGATGAGGAGTGAGATCGTTGGAACGGTGTCTAAATAGTCCATCTTCCACTTTTGATCTTTCCTTGCAGCAAAAAAAATGAACTACAAACGGATTTTTGAGAACACTTGGCCAGTGCCACAGCCTTTTGCTTTTGAGTTGAAACGATTCTGACAGCGTTTGTGCGACGTAATCTTTTCCTGCTTGATCTGAAGGCAGATTTGCTTGGCTGGATATATCATTGCGACAAGTGGAAGAGTTTTGAGATTTGAGTACTGGGTACACAGAACCAAGTTCAAATGGAAACAGTTGGTCTCTGTTGCAAAGCGATAAGTAGCGGAGAAGCAAAACAGGTTCAGCTTGAAAATCAATATTTATTCCTCTGAAATTGTGGACACGAATGTTGCAGCTAGTAAATGAGTTTAGAATGCTGACTTGCTTAAATTCGTCGTTTGAAGTAGTTTTTAGTTTTGCCTTTGAAAAATATTCTAGCGAGTTGACTAAAAATAAAAACGAAACGTTGAGAAATAAAACGTTAAACATTTTGAGATTTGCAGTACAATTTATTTGATCTTTGCTTAAGGCTTTATCGTGAAGTCGTGAAAATTCCTTTGGAGTATATTTGGTTTTCTATCTTTATAAATGTAGACACATATCTGGTTTATTTTTTTGGTATTGATTAAAGCACCTGAGCTCAGAATCAAAGCGATTTCTTTTCTACAATAAAATACTAGATTAATATTTATTAAAACATAAAATACTTGTGTATCAAAATGTAAAAGTTTTCTATTGTGTTCAAGATTTTTTTGTTTGATGGAAACAAACTGGAAATTTGAGGAGTTTTAGCAATGGAAAATATAAAATTGAACTTGATTTGTTTTCTTGTTACGTCAAGAATGAATTACTAATGTATTCGAGAAATATATGTGTTTTTCTGTACGATACTAAGCTCAACCAAGGTTATAATGGTAAATTCGGTCATGGCTCGCTGTCCAATCGCGCACGCCTCAATGTGGAAACTTGAAAGAAAATTTTAAAATCGATCAGTTTCTAACTTAAAAATAATTTATTTGTTCTTGAAAATACTGTTTTGTATTTTTCCTGATTTTAAGTTGAAAACTTTAAGGTGCTTTGATGAAAATGCTTTTTGAAGTTATTATTTTTTTGAAATAAATCTCATAAGCAAATCAGCTCGTTTACTAAGACAGCAGGATAGCCAGGTGTAGTGTCTACAAAACTTACAAATTGGTCCAAGCTTTGATTTTAAAGGCCTTCAGCACAGCGGTACGTGTGCCTAAGATCAAGAAGTCCAAGCTTGGACTAATTTGCAAGTTTTGTATCGAGCTAGTTTGGGTGTGCTCTTATGTCAGTAAAAGTGCTCATATGCTTTATGAAATTCTCAATGCTTACCGAAACTCAAAACTAATGGCTTGATTGACACCGTGAAAATTTGACTAAAAGACGATAGTTAAAAATACGAATAAACTTTCAAACGAAATACGTGTAATAAAGTGAATTGGGTTGAAAACAGTGGGAGATGTGCGAAAGTAATTTGGTTTTAGGAAAGAACTGGAAGCGTAAAATGGCTCGGGGTAATTAATAAAGCGGGCGTAATAAATATAAAGTTGATAAACGAGATACTTCAAATAGTTGAGTAATACTTCGAATGTTCTGTTATTGAAGTTCTGAATACTGCTATACTTTAATATTTTAAAACTAAGAAAGAAATACTATACCTATTTTTATGGTTGTATCACACAAAAGTATAGATTCATCACAAAACATCATTGCACCCAAATCGGTCATGCATTAATTGAACAATAGGTCGGGTCATGCTCACAATGAATGTCTTTTCTACCTAACCCATTTGACTCTATATGCTCCTGCTAAGTAAAGTTAAAATACCAGATATTGATTGATTTGCAAAAATAAATTTCTTTACTTGTCTTTGATTGGTTTTTTCTTATGAAGATTAAAGTCTTAAGACTAGCAACTCCTTATTATAATTGGTTAGAATATCTGGGGTGAGATATTTTATTGCGTGTCAGTTGTGGATCGTTATCTTTATCTAGATACTAATAGTATCTTAATAACAAGTCTAACCGAGGAACAATTTAGGCAACACGAACCAAACTCATTATTTCGGCTATAATATTGTTCCTTTGGTAAAGACTCATCTAGTTACGTCTTGCTTCCAAATTATATGTTGTGTAAATTGGTTTCATAAAGCCTAATTACTTTATGTAGTAAATTGAAAATGTACTATCTAAACTGAAAAAATAGTCACATTTCATTTGAGACTTCGATTTTGTCTAAAATAGATCCAAATGAATGAAGGACCACATACAAAATCCATAAAGTTTTATACCGATCGTGTAAGTAAAACATGTATTTGAGTACATATTTTTTTTAAACTAAACAAGAAAATTTAGGACATATTTCCATGAACACATAATTGAAGATTAAACTAAATATCTAGCCAGATGCTAGTGGGAAAACCAGTTTGTACGAGATTGTTGTCTTTGCTTGCAGGAAAGCAACTGAAATTTAGATTGTTAATACTAAAACACTAAAATCTGAAGAAACTGAAGATATCTTTCAACTAATAAACTGAATTGGCCAATATTTGCTGTTACAACAGGTTATCGTTGTTACTTGGATTATTATCGTTAGCACTTGATTGAGACAAAACTTATTTATATTCCCAAATAAAAACTGCGTCTCAAAAATCAAAGTTTTAAGATTCCACTACTCATTAGTATCCAACACATTTGTCGGACTTTAAAATGTTCACCTTATTCAGGGTAAACTTTGTATTTCCCACTTATCTTTTACTTCTTAGTAGCATTAGAAACCGTTTTACATACGCGACACCATTAACACTATTTAACGAAACACTAGGAAAAATTAACGTGCTAAATGCATTTGCGGGCTGCAATATTCGTGTCATAAATTTTAAAGGCATGAATATTGATTTTGAAGTTGTAAAAGAACCTCTTCTTCTTCTTCGCTACCTGTCTGTTTGCAAATACAATGAGCTGTTTCCATATGAGCTTGGCTCTGTGTATCAAGCACTCAAATCTCAAAATTCGTCTACTTGTCGTCTTGATGCAAAAAACGAAGAAAATCTACCTCCATATAAAAGAGGAATTGATTATGTTGCACAAACTCTCTCAAAGTCCTTTCAACTCAAAAGTGAAAACAAAGCTTGTGAGGCGAACGTATACATTGATCCACCAACTGAGCCAGATTCTCTTCAAATGTATGTACAAGGGTGGTACTGGTCAAGTATTCTCAAAAATCCATTTGCCATTCATTTACACTCCACAATGGAAAGTGAAGAGTGGAAGACAGACTTTGTGGACACTGTTCCAACAATATCTCTACTCATCTGTGACTCAAATGCGGATTTAATCTGTCAAAATAAAACTAATGTCAACAAATGGATAGCAGGCGTTTCCATTTTATATTACTTGTTTTTTCGTCTATCAGCTAGCGTACTTATCTGGGAATATCCATCCTCATCTCTGAAAACACTGTGCCCGTACTGCGACCCTTGTAATTCGTTCAAGACCATATCTTTAAAAGCAAATATAATTCCAACTTCTAGAAATGAACTTGAAATTATTCTGCAAGAAATTTATCAACTTAATCCAGATCCTCATTCACTTTATGTAATGCTAAATAACTGGTTTACAAACTCACGCAGTCAACAAGATGTCCTTAAATATATCAAGCCGTATACAGTCAGATCAGACATGGTTTCACTATATCATTCAGCAGATGAACACTTGATCTCATTGCTATTCCCCAAGTCAACAAACATAACATTTTCTACTAGATTTGACAAGTATTGGGGAAAATGGGAAGACGTGATTATTGAAGCTTGTAGCCCGACAAATGCAATTAGCTCACATCCAATATTTCGTCCTTGGATACTGCGGTCCACTTGGAATTCTCGTATTCGATTTCAAGAAAGCCGTTTGGTAACCCTTGTTGGTAAATATTTATTTGTAAGTTGTCATAAAGAGCAATTGCACTGGACAAACCAGTTGGCAGAATTGATTTCTCCTTTTGATGTAGCGACATGGTCGCTTATTCTGACCAT
>JAQIWN010003502.1:0-13011 GCA_034699025.1 Entomobrya cf. arborea Gr-Col-00668
ACGCCTTGTTCCACCAGTTTGGCCAACACATCTCTCGCATGTACATCCAATGTCACAAGAGCTCCAAGCGTTACTCGATTTTGCTTACTAAGCTTTCCTCTGACAAGAGCCACAATATCCACAATTTGAGCGTTATTCAGTTCTAAATACTTTTGCAGCGCGTCGCCACCCTTATTGAAGGCCTCGTGGATGTAGGTAGTCCAATATGTACATGATACGCAAATGGCAGGTTGACCAGGCCATGCAATTACCCACTCATTTCTCGGCCTGTTGAGGTAGTCTTCAATAGCCATTTCAATTTGTTTGTGAATACTCTTTTTCATCAAGTCTTCAAGTTCCACAAGCCATTTTTCAACTGCACCTCGAGCGGCTTCGGTGTTGATTACGCCTTCCAATTTAATCACCTCACCTTCGGAGGATTGCATGTGAGTTACTTCTAGATCTTCGGTAAAAGTTATTCTTGCGATGCCCTCAAAGCATTTTTTCAGATGTGGTTGTACTCTGAAATTGCATTCAAAATATGTCTGTAAATACGTCTGGCATGAAGTTACTATGATTTTTTTATGCGAGCCTTTTACCGTTTAGGATCTTTGGTCTCTGCCAAAATCTCGAGTAACTCGTCATTCGACAAGAAAAAGAATCTGGGGAAAGTCAACCGCTTTCTCTCCAAATAACCGTTGAGACCCTTCTGAATCATTTCCAACAAGTCATTTGCTTTCTTCAGTTTCTCCACAATTTTATCAATTTTCAAGATGGAAAATGTTTTGGGATCATTGGAAGCGTGACGCATTATATCCCGATACGTTTTGTCAACAGTCATAAATCTTCGCCCTTCCTCTGGCATTTGGGTCATGATATCTGGAGAAGTGAAGATTGGCTCTAGGTATAACCAAGTAGTTTGTACTTTTAACCATTCATCCAGAATTTCCTGAAGCAATACAAGCTGTTTTTCCCATGCACTCATTTCCTCTAAGAATGGCTTGATGAAAGGAGAGTTCAACATGGTCTGCGTCTTTATAATGTGGTCATCCAACAATACTTGGATTTCGTCGATGGAGGAAATGACGTAAGTGCCTGTTTCCCTGTACGGCACAATTTGGAAACTCATGTCTTCCCATTCTGTCTTCATCTTTGCCAGATTCTTCTCCAAACTTTGTTCCTTGGATGCTGCTTCACTGATCATCTCAAACTTGGAGATGTACTCGTCCAAGTTCATGTCGATGATGCGCTGTAATGTGAGATCTGGAGTGGGGCGAAGTGGGAATCCAATGATTTCAGAAATGGCTTCCCAATGACGGTCACGCAGACCTGGATTACCGAGTGTGGTGATAATTGGCATTTTTTCTTTGAACAGTTCCATGAGACCTTTAACCTAATAATTTAAAAACATTTTGAAATGAAGATCCAAAAACTTCCAGTTTCCAGTGTATAATACAAGACAAACCTGAACGACAAGCTCTCTAGCAGCAGGGACATCGCTGAATGTCTTTTCCAATTTGAAAATTATTCTGTACAGGTTACTGACATCACCTTCGATAGTGTCGGGATCATGAGTGCCGACTTGACTGTTCAACCAGAGATCTCGCTTCTCCAAAAATTCACTGGCGCTTTCATAAAGACGAAGGAATGGAGCAAGTTTGTCGGAAACCTAAGTATACACGTAATATATTAGTTTAAAAAAAGGTTTTACCACTTCCAAAAATATATTTAGCAATTGAACTGCATTCTTCTTGGCGGTATCATGTATTTCGAAGTACCTGTTTTCTAAGAGGATAATTTGTAACTTCCCATTCAAACATTTCTTCCTCCTTGTTGAACTTATCAGCCTTATCTGCAGCAGCCTGTAACTTTGCATCCAACGTTTGTGCTCTTTTGAGATATTTGGGTAGCTCGTCCAAATCTCCAAAATATTGGAATTCTTCCACTTGTTTGGCATATGACTCTAATTCTTCGTTAAATCTAATACGTTTGAGCTACATGAAAGGAAACACGCATATTTTAGAATCTTAAAAATATATATACATATTTGAAATACAAATCACAATTTAACAAAATATAGTTTACTTTCAAAGAATCTTGGAATTCTAAGATTTTCTTTGCGATAATTTGATAATGTTCCTCCAAAACGTATGGCATTCTGTTGCACCACTGAATACTCTGCATCTGAAGTTTGGAGAGAATCGGAGAAAGTTGCATGTAATCCGCAATGAAAGTGTAGCGTTTCAAGTACTCCTTCACTTCTTGAGTCATTGAAGGTAGCGTTTTTTCTTTAATTTTCTCAATCTCTTCCTTCAAAGCAAATAATTGTTCAGAGGTTGTTGGCGTGCTAAGTGCTTTCTCGCTAATTGCCTCGTATTCATCAACAATGCTAAAAGAAAAAGATGATATTCATTCAAATACTTTGTACACGTTTCTGGCGATGAAATGTCAATTTTAAGAAATAAAATCCTGTAATTACTCTTTCAAAAGTGTGTGCAGTTCGTGAATCATTTTCTCTAAGAATTTATCCCTAACTTCCATTGCCCGATTAGCCAAGCCCTTTATCAACTCGTCACAATGAATATCAAATATTCCAATTAGGGTTTTCGGATCGTAGCCAGTGGGAATTTCTTGGGAAAGTGCGTGGAACTTTTTAACCTCTTCAACAAGCTGTTCCCACGTTCGTTCTTCGTTTATAAAATTGTCCATCATTTCCTCATTCTATTAGAAATCGAATTTTAACATAATACTGATATCTTGATGACGCAGTTTACGATTTTCAGGTCATGTTATGCAAAAAAAACTGTTACCTCTCCGTTAAACAAAAATTCATGCTCATTAAAAGCAGAGATAAACTCCAGTGGTCCTTTAGTTTGCTCCCGAAAATGGTCTATAATTTTTTGTTTTGTTTCTGCTACTTTGATCGGATCAATTGTAGGCTAAAATACAGCGATCATTATAAGTTGACAGTTAAATGTTGAGTAACATACGTTTAACAATAGACTTTCATGCGTTTTCCATTATTATATTACCCTCAAGGCACCTCCTTCGTCACCACCCTCATCCCAGTTCCCAAATATCTTTGCCTCCATCCTCGGAAAACTGTTGGAAACATCGACTAGGTTGTCCACAACATTCAAAACAGCACCTTCCCAGTCATCAAATGAGGGCACAGGAAGTAATTGATTATGATAACTGATAAACCTCACGATAAATTTGGGCC
This sequence comes from Entomobrya cf. arborea Gr-Col-00668, assembly GCA_034699025.1. Taxonomy (NCBI): domain Eukaryota; kingdom Metazoa; phylum Arthropoda; class Collembola; order Entomobryomorpha; family Entomobryidae; genus Entomobrya; species Entomobrya cf. arborea Gr-Col-00668. Next base: position 3,203 of record JAQIWN010003502.1, read on the forward strand.
GATGAATAAGTTGCTGTAAAATTAAATAACTTATTAATGAATCACTACCCAAATTAAAATAACTCATAAGAACTTTTATTTGACAAGTACCAGATCACAGCACATAAAATCCGTGTACTCTTGCAAACTTTCATTGAATAGTTCTAACAAATTGGACTGCATAACGGTTGCAACGCAGTTGAAAAATGCTTTCATTCTCGATTCATCGTTGGCTTTTGGAACCATGTTTCGTTTGGCAGCCTAAATACAAAGTCATAAAACTCTTACCGCACTAGATTCGCCCTTTCTAAAGTTTAACTTATCAAACTAGTGTTGCAAATAACCCTAATCAAAGTGCTTTGAATTCCTTTAATCCATTTCCGGAACAGAAGACCACGGACATCGTCAATCATGTGCTTAGTGGTATCCCTATAATACCTCAAGGTGAAAGCATCCTTTTGTTCACCAAGAGTGTAACAATCCACATATCTCAAATTACTAAACACCGCACGCCAAACCATATTCAGATAAGCCAAAACAGGATTTGCAGCATGAAGATGTTTCAGCAATCGTCTCTGCGCCTTCAATACATCCGGCCTCCACGGCTTTGGCACCTTTCTCAAAACATCATCACCTCTTGGACCAGAATCCAACTGGGCCTTGGAATACTTGTCAGGTTCATGGAGGACAAAGTCGACCATTGCTTTCTTCACTGCCATCCTATAACCATCGCAAACTTCATCCGCTAAGCCTGCTGACAAGTCAGGATAACTTTGCTGCAACTTTTGGGGAACATTGATCCAAATGTTGTTTAGCCAACTGGTGTCAATAGGTCGAATATTAATAGCATCCAATCCGTTATGGATGTAAAAGGAATAGCGCAGTTCCCCCAGATCCTTTTCAGTAGGTTCAAAATTAATATCCAACTTTGGCATTTTACCATCATCCGTTTCAAAAGAGTCGCCCATCGTGTGAAAAATTTCATCTGCCGTTATATTTCGAGGGACAATGGGAACCATACTGTGAATTAGTTTCACCAAAGCTCTGCGAAACTCTTCTCGTTTTTTGGCAGCTTCAGCCCATTCCTTAGCTTTTGTCTGTATATTAAAAATGCTATATATTTATGTTCGTAGTTAAAAAATACAACTCAGTTTGGGATTTCATAAACTGTAATTACGGTTGGTGCTTTCTTCTTCCTTTCACTTGGCATCACATGCAAAGTGTCTTGTTTCGACCCTTTCCTTTTCCTCCGTTGACGAATAAGACCATCAGGAATCGTGAAAAGGTCTTCCGCCACTACTTCCGGTCCCTTATCAGAACTTCTCACATAAAGTGTCGCAGGCTTGGTGATGCGCGCAATATCCCCCGCACCGCAGTGATGATGGGGATATCCTTGACCGACACGTGAACCTCCACACTGGGTAGCATAGCGGGGGTAGTCATCCCTTTGAAACTCTTCATTTGCTCCCGTGGCATCGTTGAATAAATCCTACAAGAAATGTGGCCATACTTTCAATGAAAAATACTCCGTAATTCCTGCAAGATATTTGAAAGGACAACTTTTTACCTCAAGCTTAAATGGTCTTATCCCTTTATCTGCATAACGAGTTTTCTTAGACATGGTTTTATGCAATACTTGCAATTGAAACTAGTTTAATGAGTCGCACGTAGCCGAATAGTTTTTTTAGTGCGATTTAATTGATTTATTGTAGTACAAAAGATGACTGCAAGAACTGTGAGTAAAAAGTTGGTGCAATCAAAGATTCAAGATCAAATATAGCTCATGCAAACGTGTGAAGTTTTATTGACCACACAAAAAGGCCATGAACAAAAAAGGTGAAAATTATCGATTTACAACTTTAGGAAACTTCAACACGTGTTTCCACGGAATAAAAGGGTTGAATGTTGCATATCTGTCTTCCGATTTCTTACTCTCACTCAACCAAACCACCGAGGGACAGAATGTAAATGAATTTGAACACGTTTGACAGTGTTTAACTAGTGAAAATAATCGTGTGGGTAGTAGGAATGCTTTTTTTATTACTCATTCTGATGTAATACATATTATGAAAATTTGATGCGTAATTGGATCACAATTTTAAAATTTGTTGTAAAGCTTATCGTTATTATCATAATTTTTAAAGAAATTTTAAACACCAGAAGGTTCTTAATATTATATTATAATAGTGGGAATTGTAAAATACTTAAGAAATATTCATAAAATAATCCTAAAAATTAAAACTGATATAATGTAACGTGAATTAACTAAAATATTGTTGATAAAATGACAAAATAAATTCTTCTGTTGTAATTATGTAATGTACAAGAAATAAGGTAGGAAAGTTAATCGTGCGCAAGGTTTATCGGGGTTGTTCATACATCCAGCCAACTCATGAATAGAAAAGTTAAAAACAAGACTAATACGACGAGCACTACTGCGACCCTCATTGATACTCCCGCTGCAATACAAAATAAGAAAATTAGGTTAGGTCATGTTATACACGAAATTATGTTTACAAGGTAAATGTATCGGTAAATGTATCAAAATTCAATCAAGATTTACATGTCTTTTCAATGTAATGGATGTTAATCTGGTTATCAACTGATATACTGACGACTGCAGCATCGCATTCTGCCAGTACACCTTCTTCATTTTGTTGTGATGGAGGAAGAAATGCTAGACCAGTAACGAAAGTTTTGTGGGCTTTCTCAATATGCTTCAACTTCTGTAATAAAATTACGGATGATTGATTAACATGTTAAAGATAACAGTATTTTCTTTTGGATAATATTTCAAAAGCAATTTTAAAGGATATGCACCTGAAGACTGTAGGCAACGTAAATATCGACATCACCAGTTGTCATTGAACCTATTGCAACATATCGACCACATTTACTGACTGCAAGAGCTGACAACGCCTCACCAACACATGCGACTTGTGACAGAGAGAATGGGTTGCCCGTCCAATGTTGAATGTAAGATTTGTTTTGTTTGTAGTTTATCGGGTTCAATATCACAAACAATCGGGTAATATTGCGTTTGTCTTCCACGATTCCAAATCTATAAAACAAATGTATTTCATGTTAAGTTTAGAAATCTATCAAGAAGTTATACTTTCCACTCATCTTTAAAATAAACGTATAATTTTTAAATACATACTTTCCCTTTTTGTATTTAAACTTTCCCTCATCTTCTGGAGGCAAGTCCAACGCACAATTTAGTTTGCCATCTGCCAGTGAAAATATTTTGCACTTGCCATCTCCTCCAATACAGGAAATCTGATAGTTTTATTATAAAACACATTCATTACACTACAAAATCACACAAGACGAATATAATTGATATCATTTTCCAATCAGTATCATTCACTTACCAACTTCCTATCGGGACTAATATCTACATCTGAAATTTCCTTTTTTGACGCGTTTATTGCATTCCTTTCTATCATTTCTGGGAAATTCCAAACTCTCAAAACACCGTCTGTTCCTCCCGTCACCAATAATCTGGAATCTGGACTGAAGGCAACCGCTCTCTGACATGGATCTCCAACACTAAATAAGCCATTCAAAAAATGCGCATTGTCAATAATGAGAGTGATTCAATGCAATGAAGCAAAACTCCTGCGTCAATAATACATAGTCAGTATATACCTAAAATCTGTCTGGACATTTGTTATTGTTTGGATATCAAAAACTAGATCTCCAGCAAATGTATCTGGCTGATTTGAATTCGCGTCCTCCTCCTTTGCAGCCGCAGGCCCACCATTCGCCACATTTCGTTGTCTGACGCCAGAAGTTTCTTTATCTTTCTCAGGGACAACATCTACATCAAACAAACGTTTTAACTTAAAGAACAAAGTGGCGGATAACCCTAAAATTGAATCTAAGATTACTAATTTTTCTGCTAATACCTGCTTCTTTATCGCGGGGCCGTAATTTAACTTGATATATGTAGCAATCTGCATCCTTTCCAGCTGCTAGAAATATCCGTTTACCATTTCCCAGAGATCCCACCGAAGAATTCATGATTACCGATTTTCCTGCATTGTACCTCTGTACTTCATATGCCACATATCCATTCTTCTCATAACCAATTTCACAAATGGCCTGTAAAATAAAATAAAATACCCCAATTACTACCAAGTTAAAGATGACACACACAAGACCACTTAAATTTTTTAAAAAAACTTACAAATCCATTAAACACGCCGGTATTAGCCGCACCTCCACCACCGGCAACAATAACATGGTTGCAAGAAAGAGGACTCACACTGTACAGGGGAAAATTGATTTTCCCCTGAGCTGGGACGGCCATTATGTTTTTTAAAAGTTTACTTAATTACCACTAATCTAATTTTCAGTCCTAATAACTACAAAGTACAGATTTACTTATTGATAAACTGCTAAATAGTATACACAAATGAGACCATCAGCTGGACCACGTAAACTTCAAACTAACTTGGCCTTTCACGTTTCTAATCAAATCCAATAATTTAAAAAAAAAAATGTACAAGGCTTATATCGACCAACTTAACCAAAATACTATCTTCAACCACTTCACACAAAGATTTCTGACAATTTTAAATTCCTCCAAATTGCAAGGTGTAAAATACTAATCTCCTTATCTTGTTATTATTGAGTAAAAAATAAAATCTGCTTCGCCTATCCCAGTTAAATATAAAATTAAGTAGCTATTATAATACATGCAGATGTAAGTAAACAAATAAATTATAGCACCCCTCCTAATTAAAATTTTAAAGCAAACAAAAATCAAAAGTGCAACATCTTTGCTTGGTTGCGTAAAAGTGAAACCTTTCATAAAAGCAGTAAGCACACGTCGACAAGTTTGGTATACACCTGTCCTTTGCAATTGCAATATAAACAGTAGTGCAATCTGTAATGCAAAAGCAATGAAAATGAATAGACGATAGCTAGACAAGCCGCGAAGCACAGAGCACAGCTGAAGAACAGATGTTCAAATTGCAGCAGTTCTTCCCAAGTTTGAAGTTCTCTTGTAATTCGCAAAGGGACCTTCAATTTCTCTTTGTTCAAGTAAATTACAATTAATTAAGGCCTTACGCGTGGTTTGTTTCAAAGTTTTCCAATCATGTAACCACAAATTATAATCAAATCATGAATCTCAATGTCTCAAGAGTCTCAGTTTGCATGATAACTATGACGGATGAACCGGTGGTCGTCGTGGATGACCTTTCCACTTGACTAATTGAAAATAAATGTCGATTTGTTCTGATCTGAAAGAAGATTTAAGTTTCCCAATTGTATACATGAAGGGTCAAGGGTCAGCATAATCATGAGGTGTGCATTTCTATTTAAAGAAATGCTTAAAGCAATCTACATTTTTATAAAGAAAGGATTCATAGTTGGAGTAGTGACATTACTAGTTTGTGAGTATGCGATATATCCCATTGTTATATTTCAGGTAATGGTCATTTAAAAATTATCAAGAACGAAGTGTTCTACAAATGTGACAGCGACAGATTTTGAAATTAAAACAATTTATCGCATTTTTGCAGTGCTCATGGCCGGAACCTGAACCGATCAAGGTTTCCAATGATAATGAAACGCTACGAGCAATGTTTCTTGCTGATACGCATTTGTTGGGTCCATTTAAGGGTCACTGGTTTGACAAACTAAGGAGGTTGAAAAGAATAACTGGCTTGAAAAAGTTTAAATTCGGTTCTTCATAATGATTCAACATTTAATTTTGATTTTGCAGGGAGTGGCAAATGCATCGGGCGTTCCAAACAGCTATATCTATATTCCAACCGGAAGTTGTATTTTTCCTAGGTGAGAGCGTTTGGTAAAATGAATAGGTATGTGCAAAAAATGTAAACGTTTTGTAAATTTTTGATGATTTTTTTTTGCTGTAGGTGACGTCTTTGATGAAGGCAATTGGGTGAATGAAGAAGGATTTTCCAAATATATGAAAAGATTTCATAGCTTGTTCTCTGTCAAAGAAAATGGGAAAACAAAAAGCTTTGTTGTGACTGGAAATCATGACATGGGTTTTCATTTTGAGTAAGTGATTCACGTTGCCCCGTAAAAAATTAGGTTTAAACTGATCTAAATGATTATATTAAAAAACTAATGCTTAAAATCATTAAGGATTATTCCATATTTGCACAAACGCTTTAACAAAGCCTTTAATACGTCATCTGTAAAACTGCTCAAGTTGAAAGGATCAAATTTCCTGCTGTTGAATAGTATGGCCATGGAAGGAGATGGATGTTTTCTCTGCAAAGGTGCTGAGAAGTCTCTCCGCAGTGTGTCAAGTAAATAAAAATTCTTTTCGACGTTTACATTTTTTAATTATTTTCTACAAATAAGTCTTAATTGCGAGTTATACGCAAATTTATGCAGGAAAATTAGCTTGTGAAAAGGATCCAGAATCGGAAGTATGTCAGAAGCAACCTACTCCCGCAACTGGCCAAACAAGCCAAGTTTATAGTTCACCAATTTTATTACAGGTACAAATTAATAGTGATTTTGAAAATACACACATGATTTTCGTTAAGTCAACAACTATTCTCTCGTATAGCATTTTCCAATGCATCGCCAGTCCGACCAAGCCTGCACAGGTGAAGATTCGGCTCCTTACGAAGAAAAATTGGTCAGGTTCCGGGAAGCATACGACTGTCTTTCGAAGGAATCCAGTGACTTACTTTTTAAGCTGATAAAGCCAAGACTAATTATGTCAGGTCATACCCATCATCATTGCATAACGGAACATGTTTTGGAGAAGGCACCAGTCTTTAAATCTGTTCGAGAATATTCTGTCCCATCCTTCAGTTGGAGGAACAGAAATGATCCCAGTTTTTACTTGGTAAAAGTTCCTTTTTGAAGTCAACATGCATATTTTTCTGTTTATCGTAACATTGGGAAAATTATAACATTTATCGATATATTTGTTTTTCTCAATTTATCAGGCAACAGTGACGCCCACAGACTATCATCTCTCAAAATGCTATCTCCCGAAAGAGTCAACAGTTTACGCTTTGTATGCCTTTGGATGTTTCGTTTTGCTAACTTGGTTGTTTTTACCGATCACGCCACTAAAAGATTTGTGGAACATTCTATCACGAAGTTATTCTTATACAGATGAAGAAAGGCGAAAGCGGTGAATGATCTTACGTAAGTGTAAGAAAAGACTGATTTTGTGTAATGTTGTCTCTACCTGGAAAAATAACCTTCAGAAAAAACTTAATATTTGAATCTCTCACACTATGCATTTGTAAACCGCATTCAATCAATTCGTGTTGATAGACTGATCTGATAGTTTTATATTTCATCGTACATTTTAAACTGTACGTATGATAATTGAATATAATAATTTCTTCACTTGTAACTTAATATATGGTGATAGCTTGACAGCAGCAAATCAGATTAATAAATCGACAGAAACTCATGGATGCATTATGCCACTAGTGCAGTGACTGCACTGGAAACGAAATGGTTTCTGATTTCTTGAACTTGAATGTTTTCAGGGAGAATATCACTTTCATATTGCATGTCTTAGAATCAATCATGCCTGAAATTGTTACGAACATGCACTCATATTGAACAGAGCAATGAAATCGTATAATAGACTTATTACATAGATCATTATTACACTGCACTGAACTCAAAAGGACGCTAAGGTTCAATTATCGTTACCACTCAATTTTCATAGTTTGTTTTCACCAGTTGGATGATTTTCAACTTTCTTCTGGGTTTTTACTTTTTCGTTGTTAATTTTCACCTCTGCCCTGCTTTCGTGCATGCCAATTGTATTTATTATGTAGTCACTTGTAAGACTACTTATACCATACTCTGATACTCTCAGAAGAACAATGGCTGACAAATTAAAATGTTTCTATTGTTCTTTGCCCTGCAAATACATCCTGTTTATGATTTGTTTGATTTACTAATTACTTCTTGACACAAAATATATCCCAATTCAGCATAGCAAGAAGAGGATGGATGAATATGAAACGAAACGTTTGGAAATCTCCCAAGGTTGATGCCACACTAACTGCGTAGACCAGATTTCAAGACAAACATGAAATATGAATTAGATAAATGATTTCTAGAAATAATGATTATGAATTGTGTCTACAACTAAATTTTTTTTTGTGTTTGATAAATTCTGTTATATTTTGTCAGTATTGATATTTTGATCTGAAAAAATAACCAAAATCGCTAATAATCTGGTACTGTATTCCATAATGAGTCATCCAAAATCAAAAGCTAATTTATATGTACGAAGGTAAATAAATGATTAATACAAGAGATATATTTTTGTAGTATTTTATTTTTAAAAAACAATAGATACATAAATATACCACTAATTTCGTTCTCTACCAATGACAGTTTTATAAAGATATGTAGTAAAAGAATGATATTTTGTATTAACACCTTAAACTTTGTCTTAAACTTATCTAATTAAACAAAGTTACATTAAAAAATATTGATGCCCCTTATCAAGGTAGGTGTAAGGCATTCCCAATTCAATTCAATTCAGTTCAACTGAATCCATTAATACTAAATCATCACTCACACATTCACCAATTACCAGTCAAGACTTCACAACACTTCGCATTACAAAAAGGCAGTACAGAATATCAACATTATCAAAAAAAATAATCAGAACAATCCGACAAGTATGCTAATTTACATTCAATGAATATCATATCATAATTAAAAAAGGCATTTTTGTTCCACTCCATATCAAAGGTTTTTTCATAAATTGATCAATGCACGTTTTCATGGATGGTTTGATATCTTGTTAAAGAATCGATTCCAGATTCTTTCGCTTTCAACAAGAATACCGATTAGGAACGGCTTCAAAGACTCTTCAGCTTCCTCACTATGACCAACGCTTCGAAATGCCAGTGTTGCATCATGTCCTGCATATTCCAACATCACATCATCACCCCCGGGATGCTAAAAAAAATAAGTCAAAGTTCAAGTTAGATCAAGTCAATTTGTCGGATAATTACTTGCGTAAAATATTTATTTGTTCATGTTCACTTTTTGTCCGATGTAAGCTTTACGTCAGGTCATGATTTTCATCAGATTATTTTGAATATAGGTTGCTTACCGAGTTCAAAAATGAAGTTATATCGTAAACGCGGTCATATAAAACTATCCAGCAATCATGATGCATGTCATGAAGAGAAACATCTTGTAATGTGAAAATTGGCAAGGAAGACTCCCGATCAAATCCAATAGCTGAATACTGTTGTTGTGAAGATGAAGAAGTTGCAGAGGAACCAATTCTCCAAAACCAGTCCTTGCTTAAAATGCTAGATGCCTTCACACTGCTTGTACCCACTTTGTTGCCAACTTCTTGCTCCGTCTCGTCTTCTGAAGGTGAAGGTGGTGGTGTGGTGCTGACACCGAGATCAACAATTGTGCTGAGCACCTATAATCATTAAAATGGTTTAATTATAATAACTATGCCCTATACATTACTACAAAATTATTGTGTTGAACAAATGGCGTGTGTGCTACTTCTAGAAAATGTAAAAGAAATAATTGTTCATCGTATATCGTAATCGTATTATTTATGATTGGCAGACAAGGAAAAACCTTTTGGAACTTGTTACACGTGTATGTCTGATCGAATGAATAAAACCTATTTTATATCATGTACCCTTCTTTGGAAATTGGAGTAACAAAGAAATAACACATGCGATTTGTTTTGGCTTGGAACATGATAATATACAGGATATAAAGGGTTATGCTTGGCCTAAGCTTGATACTTCACTAAAAAGATAGGCCTTACTTTCAACAAGCAAGAAAAACAGTTTTGAGCTGGTTTTGGGGCA
>JAQIWN010003503.1:0-13004 GCA_034699025.1 Entomobrya cf. arborea Gr-Col-00668
GGCTCATCCTCATGTGACGACGAATGATGATGTATGCAACTAAAGTTTAGCATACGTGTTCATAGTAAACCGACGATGATAAACCTTTGGACATGGAACCTTCCCGGAAAATCAATGCTATGTTACATTTTATCATTATTTGTGAACACCTAGTAAACATTTCATAGGGAGAACAAAGTCTTATTGTATTATTTTTAACGCAAGCTGAAGCTGGAACTTGGAATGGAGATTGGGAACATGTGATGATGACGAGAATCAAAATCCTCAACACAGCATTACTAGATGAAATCTATGTGTAGCCGGTATAACCTACATTACTGGATTGACATTGATGCGGTTCTTCACTATCATTACGTTTCCACTTCACTTCGTCACGCGATTCGTGATAAAAATTTAAGTCAACTTGACTGCTTCTTAAGTATATAAAGTTCCACCTCGGCTTACCATTTTGTACAGTTAACTTTCCTGCAAAGACGAAATTACAGAAGTTACATGTTACATGTGAGAAATTTTCTCTGTACTTTTGAATAATTTATTTAAACACAATCCAACAATTAAACAAACAATGGGTGACATGTCTCAAATTGAAGTAAATAAAAGTACAATTTACCTGGTCCGACAGTAAGTTTTATACGCAGACATAACTTTGTGGAATTTTTATTGAATTATTTACCGAAATGCAAGGTGCATGATTGCATAATTGTCTTGCAAGATTAACTTCTTTTTTTGCTAATCAATAAATTTTTTCCTAATTACCAGTGGCGAAAGTGCTGCAAACGTAGCTCAAATTAACTTGCCACCTCATGAAGATGTGTTGACGGAAACGGGAAAATGTCAAGCGGATCTTTTGGGAAAGCACTTGAAAGATGTCGTGTTCACAAAGGCGTATGCCAGTACTTATGCCAGAGCACAAGATACCGCGAAGGCCATCCTAACAAATTCTAACATGACTGATAAGCCTGAGTTGAAATTCGATGCCCGGATACGTGAAAGGGTAAACGATTAAATAGATTATCTTACAGCTTCCGCAACTTAATTTAATGTGAAATGTAGCGAAATTAAATGAATATGTACGCATACAACAGGAAATGGGAGATTTTGTTGGAAAGCCAGCTAAGGTCGCATTTAAAGAACTGTTCATGGCAGTAAAACAGGGAACTCCTGTCGTTAAATTCGAAGTACCTGGAGCCGAAACTGTCAATGATTTCGATGGTCGGATTGACTCATTCTTGGAGGTGTGTTTTGATATAATTTTAGAAAGTTCCATGAATTCATTTTTTTTAAATTCAATGAAATTAAATGATTTTAATTTAACCTTTGTAGGACCTTCTGAAGGAACTGAAAGAAAGTTCAAAATCAGAGACAGTACTGGTCGTATCCCATGGCTTGACTATTTTAAGAATGATGTCTAAGTTGAAGGAACCCCGCAGGAACCTTTCTCTGCAATCTTTCACTTTTGCACAAGCATGTCGTCCAATGCAAAACACAAACTATCACGTTTTCACCGTCGAACATCCAGCAAAAGACTGCACCGACGGACAAATCTGCATGGAATTTTTGAAGTTCCATGAAAAAGATCACTTGGAAAACTTGAATAAAACAGCCGTTGACCACGGTGGTCCGATCGCCACAGCATTCACAAAACTGGCGGAACATGATGGCTCAATATTTTCAGATTGTGCGCAGCAGTAATTATTTTAATTATCCTATAAATATATTTTAAGAACCATTTTATTCAAGTGTATACACATATTATGTAATGTACCTATATTGTTAATCGAATTAAATCAGAAACAAAATTATAGTTTCCATTTTATAAAAATGAATGTACGTTTACTTCCACTCTATACATCATACTGATTCTTTTACTTGTGACTTGTATTTTGAAAATACTGTAATTCAATCAAAGGATAGGATCGTCAAAAACATTTTTAATTGACTTCCGCATTTTGTTATGTGTTCATTAAAATATTTCTAATCCAACTAGTCTTAATAAGTGCAATAAATGAGTTTTCTCCGGAAACATTTTTGATTTACGATTAGACAAGTAGCAATAACCATGATTCATGAACAATGCAGAGAGAGTTTTTCTCTTTAGAGCTTGCTTTCTTTGTCGCTCTTCCCGTTCCTGTTCCAGTCCTCTCACTTACAAAGTTACAAGCTCTCTTGATTCCATCACCACCATCCATCTAACTCATTCATAATCTCTTCTCTCTGTACCTCCAATGTAGACTACTAGACTGTAGACACGACACAACAGCACCATAGACAGGTGACAGAAGTGCAACACAACAGTGCAGAGATCATCAGTTTCATTTCTCAGTCCAACAGTCCTATTTGATCTCAACATGGCGCGAATAGGTTGGGTAATTTTAGCCGGATTTTTATCCAGGTTTTGTTTGTTTTTAACTAACTTCCATAAAGTTTTCCAGAGACGGGTGGAGATTTCAACACCATTAAATTCCTGGCTTCGAGGTGAGCATTGTCATATCAAGTTTTACTTAATTATCAGGCTTTAAAAGTGAATGGCTAAAGTTGATCTGTCAGGTCACTACTGTATACACAGTTGAGCTGAGATGCAAGATTTGTGTTTTAATTGACTTTGGGGTTTGACATTTACACTAAAAGAATGAGCTGTTAATCAAGAAATATAACTTCTGAATAGCATGTCATTAGTCTATGTACATTTAAATTATTGTTTGCAGTTCAAGAGGGACTATTCCTTAAAGGAAAGCAAATAAGTCCGTATGCAGGCGATACTTACCATGAAACGCCAATCACATTACTGTTGGCAGAGCTTCTTGGGGGGCTTCCAGAGGTGGGGCTGTTCCTCGTTTTTATTGTTTGTGATATTTTAACAGCCATTATTTTGGCGTTTGCTGTGGAAGAAGCCCGCTCATTTTACGTAAGTGCTTTCGGGTTTGTTAAAACGATTGAATAATAATTGTAATCGTGATCGTGAATAGATTGCCTTTGACCAGATTAATAAATGATTGGACTTTGCTTATATTCTAGTTAATGAGGTCACAAAAGGAATCAAAGTACTTGTCTGAAGCAAAACAACTGGAGATCAAGGAAGATGAGAGTTATTCTCCGTACGTGATCATGTCGTATCTACTTAATCCGTTTTGCGTAATGAATTGCGTTGGTCAAACTACCACCGTGTTTGGAAACCTGATATCAGCAATCTCCATCTTCTCCATGCTGAAAGGTGAGATGATTAGAAATATTTTGAATAGGAAGCAAAAGGTCACGTCTACATAATTTACATTTTTGTGGTCTGTAGGTTATCGATTGATTTGTGGAATAAGTTTAGCACTTGCGGCATACCAATCACTGTATCCCATCAGCTTGATATTTCCAGCCGTAATTTGTATTTATGACAAAGAAGTAAAGAAACACCCGGGAACAAACTGGAAAGTTTCATTAGTAAAAACGACATTGGCGTTTTTGTTACCTCTTGCTGGATTTTTGTTCTCATCCAAAGAACTTTGCAGTAGCTGGAATTTTCTGGATCAAACTTATGGATTTATGTAAAAATATAAATTGAATTTTACAGCTAAAATATACCGATTCCAAATTCAAAAAGTTGTTCCATTGATGTATAATGGTATTTGAATGTTTCAGACTCAACGTTCGTGATTTGAAACCTAATATTGGATTGTTTTGGTACTTTTTCACGGAAATGTTTGAGCATTTTCACCTCCTTTTCATCTGTACATTCCAAATCAATGCATTCATCTATGTCATTCCTTTGACTTTACGGTTTTTCGATGATCCTACTCTCCTCATCTATTCATTTCACGTGCTGTTGGCAATATTTAAATCGTATCCGTCTATTGGAGACGTTGGATTTTATTTGGCTCTTTTACCGATGTGGAAACACCTATTTCCATGTAAGGCTGTGTACTTAACTTACCTAATGAACAACAATATTATGCAAGTTTTTTTTCTCTTTTTAAGTTTTCGCTTTTACAATTTCTTGGTTTCCAGTTATGCAACAGAAGTTTCTGGTGGGCTGTTTCTTCATCGCCACCGCAGTTTTGGCTCCAATTCAGTGGTACCTGTGGATATATTCTGGCTCTGCAAATGCCAATTTCTACTTTGGGGTGACCATTGCGTTTGGAACAGCTCAGGTAATATTTGGGGCAGCTAAATTGTTATAGAAGACACCTAATTTTATTTTATAATGTTGATATGATTTTCGATTTTATTTAGATATTTTTGCTGACTGACGTTCTCCTCGCATTCCTCAAAAGAGAATACTATCTGAAGCATGGCATGTCAAAAGAAATTGATGGAAAATGTGCAGGCTTGAATTTAAGATGAGGATAGTATTATGGTGACACCAAACGGTACATTGCATTTTTAGCCTTCTTGTAAAGTCAAGCCACACAAGCATTTAGTCATTAACTTGTTATGAGTCATTGTTATTCATTTCTTCTTGAAATTATTCTTTAAATCTTTTTTTACCAAATGTACAGTTTCAGATAAATTATAAACCTAAATAAAATAAAACTCATTTGCCATATGTCGATATATATGTTAAAGTATTTATTGTTTCGTTAAACTTTTCAATTTTATTTTTAAGTGAGGTAGCCTGATTTCTTAGAATGTATAAAATTCGAAGAAAGTAGCCTATTTAGAGCGTAGCTTCATAACAATCGATTCAATTTAACCAGACTACTCAATTAACAGTCATCTGCTGGGGGTGGACAGCATTCCCAATCGTCTCCCCATCTCTCCTTTTCTTCTGTTCTTTCTTTGATTACCTCTGAAGCATGTATCACGTCAGGGCTGCACAGCGGTTTGACTTCGAATTTGCAAGGGATTTCTCCGCCAAGAAGCCTGTAACGTACAGGATCTGTCCATATGAAGTCAGCCTGGAAATAATCACAACGACAATGAATCACTATCCTATTCAATCATCCTAATGAATATGATTGATTGGCGTGCATTTATTAACAACCTCATAAGTAGACATGTGATCAAACGGAGGTCGCGGATCCGCTGGGCGACCACCATCTAAGCAATAATATGGCATGCATTTTGGTGGGAATCCTTTTTCGTCATACATTTCATGAGCTTTTCTGGCCTTCAACTGGTTTAGAAGTAATTATTGAAATGTTAAATAATTTTGACTTGTCATTCTTACTAAACTTTGTCTTGAACTAGTCTCATGAGGATGATTTACCTGATGAGGAATCGACGCATATTTTGGTATGTCTGCAAATGGCGGATACTTATACGACGACCTGTACAGTGATTCAACGCATTCTGGAGGATACCGACATCGCTCCCTTTCAAGTTTATCCATCAGTCTGTATTTTGCTTGCTTGATAGCCTGCTGAGTAGGGAACTGATTTTGAACAGGACATTCAAGTGTTCCCCCAGCACACAAGAGTTTCGGACGCCGTGGTGGAACTCGAGGATCAGGTACATATCTCGGAGTATTCCACACTATAGGATACTTTCGAGTTGGAATCGTCGCAGCTTGATGAATTTTGCAGGGATATTCACAGCCGCAGCAGGCATCGCAAACCTTTTCATCTTCTGGGCAAGGACAGCATGGAATTGGTTTTGGACAGCCGCAACAATTAGACGTATCGGTTCCTGGTTTGATTAGATTTTCTTTCAAGAGTTTTGGCTGCGGTGGCTTGATCTTTTTTGTGGAATATCTTATTTCGATCCCACATGGATTGTTGCATTCCTACATTAAAAATAGTTTATCATGCAATTAACTTTTTGCTTATTATAAATATGCCTTTAAATAAAGGTAATAAAAAAGCAAAAATGTATATCATTGTTACGCACATTGTTCTCACAAGGCTGCATGCTACATCCTCCGCATGGGTCTTGCTGACTGCAAATTTGGCCAAAATGATCTTGAGGCATGTCAAATGAACGAGAGTATGTCGTCTCGGTTGTAAATGGGCACATGAATTGCTTGGGCAGGAAGGTTCCCTGAATTTAAGAACAATTAATTTTAATTTCGTAAAAAAATAGCATATCGAAATAAAAATTGTTTTCGATTCTCCAATTTAAAGGCATTACAAATTGTGGTTGAACTCCATCGACCACACGATGACGTCTTGTTGATCGATCATTGAAGACACAGTCATTATAATCCCGATTATATGTAGATTCAAATCGTGATCTGATATCACCAGAATAATAAGTTGATTATCTTGTCGAAACTGTGGGTAAATGATCTAATTAAAAATATAGTATTACAACCTTTCAACTGGTGGTGTGCAGTCGCAGTATGGAGGTACCCCAAATCTAGGTCCTTTGCTGAAGGAATACTGTTTTCAAAAGTTTAACAAATCATTAGTGGTGAATTTTTTTTCTTGCAGTTTTTTTTTACGAAAATCAAGTTCGATATAATAGCATTTCTTTAACCCTTTTCTTCCAAACGTCATCAGACTGGGCTAACTCTGGAGCAAAGTTCCTTGAATCAAAAGAAGTTCCCCATTGTTTGTAATTGTCACCATACTCGGAATTCCCTGTTCTTTGTTGGCATTGTTCTGGAATAGGGATTCTAACAGAACCGCAAATCAAAATCAAATTATGATCATTATATTGGTAAAGATTTAGTAAAATATGTAGCAAAATAAAACCACATCGCATGATCAGGACTTCTGATCAGGATGATTTTATAAAAAGCGTCCTATTGACTAATGATACATTGTAAAAGAAGCAGTATACAATTACATATTGGTTAAGCGAATACGATTTCTTTTGAGTAAAAATTCTTAAAACATACCCTCCTCCCGTTGCTGGAAAACAATCACACATTTTCTGCTAATGCGTAAGAGACAATTATCGTTTACGATTTATGGTTTTTTGTGAAAGATAATTTCGTGTTGTGTTTTTTGTAAAATTGAAATTGAAAAATTAGAGTTGCATTAGTCTTCCTTTGTGCGAAAAGCGCCATTGTGAAGAAATATGAGGAAACTAAAAAAACATAATCTAATGCTTAATTTTTCGACAATTATGTCATAGTGATTTGGCAAATTAGGAATACATGACGGCATCTCTATAACTGCCACCACACGCTGCGTACTACACACCACACAATATGACCTTCCATCGACTGCAGACTGCAGTAATGAAGGTTAAAAAGGCACCCTTCTCGTTTTAAAGATACAAGCACAAATAAAAATAAAAGTGCTTTATAAATAGGGGTTTGGGGCATTAAAATATGTTTCACAAATTTTCATTTCAAACATGTTGCAATTACCAAATATATGTATGGGTTGTGATGGATGATGTGAAGATGACTGATGTATTGGTTGATGTAATCTTAGTTTGGAATTTGGGATATCTTTGTAAAAATATCTCAAATTTTGGTCGTGGGAACTGCGCCTGCGATTGCATATGTGCTACAAGAAAATATTAATTCCTCAGCTTATTTGTGTTTGTCTTGTTAAAAACCGATGAATGATTGATTAGTGAACAAAAATATAACAATGTAAATCCCAGAATGCATTAATAGTTGTGTTGTGTACGCAGCTTCAACTTAGATTAGGAAAATTGGCAGTAATAGGAGTTTATTTGTAATTGCAGATTAATTAATTTAAATAAGACATATCAAAACGAACACCCGATTTCGAATAAATAAATAACTCAAAAAATGAAACATTTCAATTGCATGATCTTTCAGTAACTAAAAGTTCATGCTTTGGAGGAGCTAAAATGAAACCAGATCTCGGTCCAAGATAAGGTGGTGGT
This sequence comes from Entomobrya cf. arborea Gr-Col-00668, assembly GCA_034699025.1. Taxonomy (NCBI): domain Eukaryota; kingdom Metazoa; phylum Arthropoda; class Collembola; order Entomobryomorpha; family Entomobryidae; genus Entomobrya; species Entomobrya cf. arborea Gr-Col-00668. Next base: position 7,735 of record JAQIWN010003503.1, read on the forward strand.
GCGACTGGATTCAGGGCAAATCGATACTTTTGCAGGATCCCAGTAAAAAACAGGAAATATTCGTCCATGGCTAGTAACTCCCCTGGGCCTGCGCATATAATATTTTAAATGTTATTAAAATAATTGTCTACTAAATTCCGGAAATGCTTTAAAACATTGAAAATCATACACGATCGTTTTCCGGTAAAAAATGGTATAACATGCTCATCTTTCCTAAAACTTCCATCTTCAGTTATAAACCGCTCAGGACGGAAATTTTGGGGGTCTTTCCAATATTCTTCGTCATGATGAATTTGATACAAGTTGAACAAAAGAACAGTTCTTTGTGGCAAAGAAAATCCTTTAAACTCTGTGTCCTCAAGGGCAGTATGCATTAAACCTAACGGCACAAACGACGACTTCCGCAATGCTTCTAGCATTGTGGCTTCTGCAAAGGGCATCCTACAAAGCAAAACAAAGCGAGAACGATAAGCGACGATAAGAACTAGTGATTAGCCATTATTAGATAACATTGTTTTAGTAAATTAATGAGTATCATTCTAAATAAGAATTTCTGACACACGCGCATAGAGAACAAAACGTGTTTATCTAGGCTCTAGACACCTTCATGGTTCAGCTAATTACTTTGTTTTTATGTCTGCTGCAGAACAAAGGATGTAGTTTCTTTAAAGCTCAGGCACGGCACGAACGCGACATATTTAAATACAAAGCTGTTTACCATGCTAGTGTATTATTTACTGACCTATCACAGGATATCGTTTGTTACATTGTTAGTATCGTGGTAGGAGAACAATTTATAGAACTATTGTTGCTTCAAAGTAAAGTACCATAATTTAAAACCTAACCTAAGCTAACTTGCAACATTGTAAAAAATAATTACAGATCATTTGACGGATTTAGACTTATTGTAAAGAATGTGGAAGTACCAGATCGGGTATCAGATCGTGACAATGATAAGCTCTTTAGATTAGTTTTTTTCCTTGTTTGTGTAAATTAGCATTTACAATTTCATGCCACTGTGTCATTTAAAAACATGAAATATCAGACAACTAATTAGCTTTTACTATTATTGTACTGTGGATAAATTACAAGTAAGTTTCATTAAGACGAAAAGTATGTTTCCCTTTTACTACTAATAAAAAGTTTAATGACTTCATGTCACCAACTAACAGTCTGAAAATTACATTTGATTATGGTTTTCCTCAGAATTGCAATCAGACATTGTGATTACTACATTACTTTCAACAATACTTTACGAACGATTTAAATTTTAAGTATATTTTAGATTATTCTGGAAATTATACAAAAAAAAATAATGAAAAATTTTTTTCATCATCACTTCAATAGTTGTTATTTTTGTTGGATAATTTCAGGCTTTAAATAACGTTTTTGTCAGAAACAAAAAACTTTAGAATTTTAGACAGGTCTCAGTGTGCTAAAATTCTTTGCATAATTATTAAGGTAAAGATTGCAGGAACAATGAAGATTATGAAAATGGGGCGTTATGCCATATGAATGCTCTAAATTTTGTGTGTAAATATTACGGGAATAATAACTCCTAAATAACTTTGTTTTGATGAACATTAATCACTAACCTACTGTTTTTAATCCCGACACTTCACGTGCAAATAAGTAGAGGAAAACGATAAATACATTACTTAGAAGTTGTATTGTAATTACCTGGATCTATCTTCTAGACAAGGCAATCTAGAATTGCCGACAACATCATCAATTTCTTTTTGTACTTTATCCTGGATTTTAGGATCAACAGCAAGGTACAAAAATGACCATCCCAAGGTTGAGCTCAAAGTGTCCGATCCAGCGAAAAACAAATCCAGAAGTGTATAATGAAGATTTTTTACTAAAAATATAATTAGCAAATTATAGTCCAAGGAAATTACAATACGAAATATTTTTTTTTTGCTCTGATTCAATCATCTTGCATATTATTGCTATAAAACATCAACAGAAATAGTTTTTCTTTCACTCCGATTTACTTACAACCAACATCTCCATAAAACACCGAATCCGGGTCAGTAGTACTATAAATCTTTGTTAACGTGACATCAATGAAATCACGCTCTCGACCTTGTTGGTATGTTTCAACATGTTTGCGAATAACCTCCCGAAACAAGCCTTCCGGTGCTCCAAGGAATTTAAGCCCTTTGCTGTAACCTGTGTAGTCCGGAGCAAGTTTTGCAAGCCAAGGCAAGAAGCAGCCGATTCCAAGTATGTTTTGTTCTGCCATTCCTCTATCATTAGGACGAAAAATACTCTCTTTTAATTATAACATACTATATTCAGCATATCATAAAAATACATGCATCCAACTCTTTACCCGCCGTTTGTCGTCTATTTTACATGCAATCAAGTCGTCACAAAAAAAGCTATTGAATTCAGTAATGTACTAACATGTACATGAGACATGTAACCATTGAATTTTTCAATTGTTCATTGTTTGTGTCGATAAAACAAGAGAATCGATTATATCAAACAACCAAAATTCACACAAAATTGCGTCAAAGATTTATTTTAAAATCAAGTCGGCATGCTAAATTAAAAAATAATAAGATGAACCGCAAAAATCTGTGGAGTTCATTTTAATTTTTTTCATTTGAAATTAAAGTTCAAGTTCATCTTTCATGCATTTTTCTTCACGTGTGGAGTGTGAATAACTTGAAAATATTAAATTTTTGGTTAAATTTCAATTACAGCAAAAAACGTGTAATAACTTACTCGGATAAAATATGCAGGACATGTAGTTTCACTGGATCTTCTATGTCATATTTTTCACTCGTCATTACAGCCCACAAACTGTTGATTACCGCCAATTCAAGTACGGGCTTCATATATAAAGTCTTATTGACGTTTTTCCTGGCATAATTAGAAGAAGCAAACAAATTTCATTTTATGACGCATTACAATATTTTTTAAACAAAATCAACCTGTTTATAAATTATAATCATTACAAATGAGTCGATCAAAATTAGATGGAATTAGCTGCAATTATTTGTTTTTATTTGTTCATGCTTTACTCACTTTAAATACTTACGAACTTCCAAGACTTGCTCTTGCATCATTCCTTCCATCGATCTTTTACCGAATCCCATGTCCTTTAAACATTTCAATGTGAATTTACGCATATCTTGCCAGTCCTTTCCTTCGAGCAAACCGATACCTGTGTATTATTGCAACATAACATTGTTTCTCGTGAAATTTTACGTAGGTTTGTAATTTGGTTGACTTAACGTCATCGTTGCCTTGCATAAATTACGGGCATTTACGATTTAAGACATTCTATGTGCCTACGTGAGTCTTAAATTTCCTGTGGTACACTCACCAGAATTCTCTCGAAACGGTTTGAAAAGTTCCAACTGATTTCTGCCTTGCAAAACATCCAGTTTACCAGCCTGTTTAGCAGATTCATAATCGTTGATGAATACAACCCTGCGATAAAAAAAAACAAATTATTAAGCTGAATTACGAAAGTCGCTTATTTATATAATCACGAAATCATCATACCAGTTCGCGGCTAGAAAATTAGATTGCGAAAATGAAAATTGCATGAAATTGAGAAACCATTTACGTTTTTTAACGCTGTATAAATATATTATGTATATAGGTGCATCGTTCGCTCGCAATTAAATTAAACAAGTCAAGTTGCTGCTATTACCTGGTTTGTCCAAGATATAGCGTAAAAATGTTGCCGTACTTCTTGGCAAGTTTACATATAGTCAACGTGGGAATTTTTCCCAGGAACGGGAGATAACCAAAGATGGGTAGACCAAGTGGACCTATGTAATTAAAAAGTTGTACATGAACTTGTTTAATAGGTCAACAGGAAAAAGATTGCATCACGGAACTTTTTTCTGAGTCAGTCGTTTACTATTTTATAATTATTCCGAATTCCGGTCTTTTTTCTGGTGCTTTGAACTTTAATTCTTTTATTGAAATAAATTGTATGTATGACTAGTAGGCTTACCCGGAGGTATTTTAGGTCCTTTTCTATGCTTCGGTCTCTCAATCAAAAGGTAGTAGCCAAGAAGGAAAATAAACAAAAATACTTCGAAATAAATCATTTCGGTAGCAGATATGAAAAATAAAAAGGCGACAACAATTTCGTTTGAGGGTCTAACAAATACTGATTCTTGTTTCAGAAATAACTGCTGCAATTTTAATTTATGTAACTTGACACTCATTTCAAAGATTTTCTTCTTCATATTTTGTTGCTTTTAAGGGAAAACAATGATATTCAGATCATAGATAAGTACCAGGACCCTGTGATCATAAACATTCATTATTCAAAAAGGGTAGATGCATGACATTGATAAAATCTCGAATGTCTGGTTTAGTTAGATGATATAGGTATTACAAAATCGTCAGGCTAGCAATAAAATTTGACGCTTGAGATACTTAAGGCCAGATGGACATCGAATCTTTTAGCGGCTATTTTCCAATGTCATGTCAGTCAGGGGCACTAACTATATGTGTCTATAAATAATGATTAGAAAATGTTTAGATTTTATGATAGCGGACACCTTTTGAATCATTGACATTGAATGTCATAGACTATACTCTGTTTTATCATCTTTTGATGCCTGCATTGCATTTTTATTTTTTACAGCTCACTTCAATACATTGATAAGCTTTAAATAACATGTAACTAGTTAGCACGTTAACCGGAAGCAGGTGACCTGGCCCTTTTGCGTTGATTAATATCAGATATGTACGTATATATAATAATGCACAACGAAACAGGTCGGCCGGGTATATTAACTTTTCTAAGCATCTTCCCTTTTCTTCAGTCTTTTTAAAAGTCAAAGGTGTAGTCGAGAGTGTTTCATTGAAATATGAACAAAGTGATATTTATGAAACGCCAATGAAACTGTATTAAATTCAGTTTCAATGGGGAAATGGGGAAGGTATCATTTTAAAAGTAGGCCTTTCTAGTGTTCACTTGTTGACAGGAAATGTGCAAACGTACGCATATCGATTCAGGTTTATCGTCGCATCACATAATGTAAAATTGTTTCAAGTATCCAGTCAATTTATGCAATTCTTTCAAGTATTCAGCGGTAAAGAGATCAATAGGTTAAAAAGTTAACAGGTACAAATAGTTGTGGTATACAATTCAACTAAAGTCTGCATATAACTATCAAATTGTACTTTGAGTCACACGATCGTATTTGATACCCACATTTTTTTATCTGCTTTGCAGGCAGGTTATAAAATGTTATCGCTAGCATAATGAGTATTTAAAGTATTTAATT